>SNQJ01S0246121.1:0-13148 GCA_010110895.2 Picea sitchensis | reverse complement strand
AATTAAGCATGGGTTCTCTTACTCCACAAAGTGTCTTCCCGTGAGGGATTTCACCATAAGGGGACCACTTTGGAGTTCATCCATATTTACTTCTTATCAACCATGACAAAACAATAATGACTCATATTTATATCAAACACTATTGGTTCCATTACCCAAACCTTTGTGCTACGGGTCTTTCTTCAAGGGTTGACATCAATGACAACCAGCCTTAATCAACAATAACCACCATCAACTCAAGCGAGGATGGCATAAAGATGATAAACTATTTGGGAATCATGGAAGACACCATTTTGTAGAATAAAGATACTATTAAAAAAAACGTCAAATCTAAATTTAAGGAGAAAATGTGGTGTGATAAAGAGTTAGAGGTAAAAAGAAAATTAAGGTATTATAAGGATGCAATCAACCCTAATCTAGAAGATCAAAATTATATATGTATTTTTCCTAAAGAAAAATATAAGCATTGATAAGATAAGAATAAATTATCACTAGCTCCATAGTGAAACTGGGAGTTGGTCAATTCCTAAAATGTCATGGGATGAAAGAGTGTGTCACCTTTGTGACACTAAAAAGGTTGAAAATGAAAAGAACTTTCTCTTAGATTGTTTACCCTATACCCATATTAGATCTCATTTTCAAAATATTTGTCACACTACCAATCTTCCTAACCTCTTAACTCAACAAAAGTATGGTGATCTTGGAAAGCTTCTTTTAATGCTTTTCGAGCACATAAACAAAATTCTAAAGAATCACAAGTAATTACTTACCCTCTTAAGGTCTGACAGACCAATTCAATCTTAGCGGACATTAATCATCATCATCATCATCATAATATAATATAATATTTTATTTATATATATAAAAGATATTATAAAAATTATGAAATTAAAAAAATAAAAATTTGTGTTTATAATTTTGATGTTATTTATTTTAAAAATATTTTTTAAATATAATATATTCATTTACAAAATTATAGCTTTATTATCTTTTTCAAAACATTTTTCAACCAAATTTTCAATTTTGACAAAAATAAATAAATAAATAAATACATTTTAATAATATGTAAAATGTAATATATTCATTTATAAAATTTAAAATTTATAGTTTTATTATTTTTTCAAAACATTTTCAACCAAATTTTCAATTTTTAACCCCCAAAAAATTACATTTTAATAATATGCAGTTTTTTTTATGGTTATCTTATCTTTTTATATTCATAACATAATGTTTCTCCCTTTAAATATAACATAATTTTATATCTATATATATTGATATGCACATGCTTTAATTTGCTAATGTATATAATAAATTGGGACTATGCTTTTCCTAAAAATAACATAGAAACATCATATATTATATTAAAAGGGTTGTATACTAATACCTATATTCTTTCTAATAAATAGACATTACGTTTAACATATGATCATATTAAAGGGCTTGTATTTTCAGGAGAGATCAAAAACACAATCAAGATACCCATACAAAATTAGTATTTGTATAAATTTATGACTAGTGTTTTCTCATGTTTTCTTCATATTATAATTATTTTTTATTTGTTAACATAAATTTTCATTTTTCATTTTTTTTTATAGTATTAGTAAAATTTGTTTAGAATATCAAGATGTTTCTGAAATATATATATATATATATATATAACAAAGTATAATCTCTTATACGTATTCCTCCTCTCTCACTCTTTTTTATCCAATCTCATAATTGGTCTTTAAATATGTTGAATAATCTTAGAGAGTTGACACATCCTTTTTTTCACCATGATATCACTATTAATATTGATCTTCTTTCTTCTAGTTTTATCATTTATGGATACTTCTATTTTTCCTATAACCTTTTTTTTATATAAAAGGAAAGTAGTTTCACTCCACTCAATTATAATTCCTATTTTCTCCATTATTTTTCAAAATCCAATTCAAGTATTTATAGTAAAAACTTTAGCATAATTGACAAAGAAAATATAAATACTACTTATCCTTTGCACTTTCTCAACCACAACTCTAAAACTAAGAGTTGTCAAATGGTCAATGATTAAATCCTTAGCCAAAAAAATGGTCTAATAAAAAGCCATTATATTTTTTTCTTTTGACCATTACTTATTTTCCTCTCTATAATGATGCCATATAACTTGCAAAAGAGGTGACTAACCATGATGTTTCTATAATTTTTCACATTAATTTTATCACCACTATTTTGAATAAATATTATTTTGCTAACCTACTATTCTAAAGGAAACACATTTCATATGGATTGATTCAATATATCGTTAAACAATACATGCAAAGGTGAAGCCCTATCACCATTTCACTAATTAAGACATGAATATAAAATACTTTTCCATTAGAAAGATACTTAATTCCCATTTCTATATCTTCTTTCAAAATAATCTCGATTTATTTTTATGAAAAATCCATTTTGAATAATTTATCTTAATGTATTTCTCATAAAATTAATATACATATGTAATAATATATTTCTTATTTATGATTAAGCTAAAAAATTATGAATTTTCTCATAAAGTTAATATACATATGCAATAATATATTTTTTATTTATGATTAAGCTAAAACGATTATGAATGTAGTTTTTCCATATTTTAAATTTAAATATACTGATTTCATTAACTCTATTCATATAATCATGCTTCAGCGAAAGAATTGGAAGAATATTAAATAAATTTAATCTTCTTTTTAGAAATCACACATTATATTTGTTCTTTCCTTAATAGTGATATATGAATAAATTTTACAACTTTTGGTATTACTTTTTTAAAATTCATTAATAATGTTACTTTATTTTATGACATATAACATTATTCTATGACATGTAACATGAAGTATAAGTAATATTTTTGTAAATTACTAAAATACAATGATCATAATAAAATTAATAATTTTCAATGTAACTTGTGTTAAAGTTTCATGGAAACATGCACAGGAGATCTTGTTAAAGCAAATACAAATAAATCTTATGAAGAAAATGATGTGAGATTCAATATGGAAGAATGAGAAAATATATCCACGCTACTTCAATGAGATAATTAATAATGAATACAATGAATGAGTGATATACACTCATATAGGACAAAACATTCCATAATTAAGAAAAACGAGAAAGCAATGATATTTTCCTAGGAATGAATGCATAATAGTGATGGTCTAAAATAGAACTAGCTCTAGTAAACTCCCATTAAACTAGTGAGTCGAAAATAGAAATATTTCCAAAACCCCTCTTGAACATCACTATGGAGTAATAAAAAAAGAGTCCCAACAAATAGGCCATATTAGGTACTCATGTACAATGCAAATAATGAACATTCAATAAAAAATGAGGAAAGAGGGAAAATGATCCAGGTGGATATTAGTGGCCACCCACCTTTTCCAACTGGCTCAAAACAATTTATTTGTTTTCCTCAGAAAAAAGCGTAATTTTCATTATGATAATCAAAATTACATTTTGTAGATACACCCCTAGTGTATTCTTGTGATATAATATGTCTTCATACTTCATATTGAGTAGTTATTTATTCTTCATCCCATGGGATTTTACATAGTCATTCCCAAAAAATCTGGAATGCACCGTCTACTGAGTAAAGTCTTCATAGTATCCTTCTTAGATTTTGTTTCCAAAATCTTGTAAAAAATTTTAAAAGTTACATTCATTTACAAAACGGTTCTTTGTTGTTCCTGTATTTGTTCATTTATGTATTCTATGATCTTCTAGTGGCCCATCTCCATGTATGCGCCCTTTTTTGAAGCCTTATTCGCTTCTTTATTTCTTTCCCTGTAGACATGTTTACACGAAAAGGAGTAAAAAAAATTCTGGAGTGATTTTATGTCTTCCACAATATTGGCAAGTCTGATATTATTGCATCTTTGAGTCCCATTTATCCAATTTATTGCATTTTTTGAGTCTCCAAAAAATGTTAACTTTTTGCAATCCTTTTCGAGAGCAAAAACCATGAGAATTTTAAGGCTCATTAATTCAACATAATTATTTGTTCCATTTCCCAATCCAGCAAATAAAGTGAAGTAGTGGGTGTCTGAATAGTATAGTAAGACTCCTCTTCCACGGGTGTAATGTTGGGAAGCTCCATCAAAAAAACCCTAAGGTGTGGATTTTTCTATGTATACTTATTTTATTACTCTGTTCTTTGATCTTTCTTTTGATGGAAAAGAGGAGAAAATAGATAGACTGTTTAGTGAGGTTTTCCTGGGAGTTGTAGTCACTTCTTTGAAGATGGCTTCATTTCTTTCTATCCATACTCCCCAAGTGATCATTAATGAGAGTAATCTGTAAGTTTTATAAGTGGAGTTTTCCCACCAGTTCTTCTAGGATTTCTCCAAGGTGTGGCCTTCCCACTGAAAATGGAAATTCAAAGTTCTTGAAACTTCTGACCAGACCTCTTTTATGTAAGTGCATTCAAGGAAGAGATGTAGTGTTGATTCTCCCTCAATCTTGCACAGTGGGCATCTACTTGGTCCAGAAAAATTTCCTTTTTGTAGTATATCCCAGGTTGGGGCTTTGTTTGAAAGGACACACCACCAAAAGAGTTTTTCCTTGGCAGTACCATTGATCTTCCAAAACTTTTTCCACCACCAGACTGGTTCAGCTTCAGAGGAATCTTGCATTAGTTGTAAGTATATTTCCTTTGGAGTGTAGATACCAGACTCATTTATGTCCCAAACCAAAGCATCTTCTTGTTCTCTTATCCTGATTTGTGAGAGAAAAAGGGAATTTCGGTAATTCTCGAATTATTTTGAATCTTCAGTATTTAAATTGAGGGTAGAGGTTGTTTTCCATCCTTGAGCATAGAGGGTAGTGGAGGGCTGGTCCGCAAGCGAGTTTAAGGAGTTCAATCCTTTGTTTTTTAAAGTGGCTAGTAATTGATCTAAGAGTAAGTGTTTTCCTTCGCTTCCTGTCCAAGGATCAGCCCCTAGCCTTACTTGTAGTCTGTTTCATAATTTCCAAGCAAGACCACCCTCTATCACAAGGAAATATTTTATCACTTCCTTCCAAATCGTTGATGCACCTCTGAGGGATTTCTGATTTCTTTTGATCCAAGACTCTAGGAAGACTAGTTCAATGTATTTTTTAATGACAACCTTTGTCCAGAGGCTATTTGTAGAAAGAAGGTGCCATCCCCCTTTGGTAGCTAAGGCTTTGGAGAAAACAGGTATATTTGTTAAGCCCCAACCACCTAAAGCTTTTGGGACTACAATCATTTTCCATCTTACCCAAGGAGTCACATTGTATCTTTCTTTACACTCCACAAAAATATGAAAGAGAGTTTTCTAGTTGCCTCCAAAGTTCCTTTTGGGATCCAAGACAGTGACATCCAAAACACTGGGATGGCTTCCAATAATGATTTTACTAGCACCAATCTACTAGCTCTGGATAGCCATTTGTGACTCCAGGAAATTAATCTTTTTTATAATTTCTTTAGGAGCCAAGACCAGTCCTCCTTCTTGTAATCATTTGGTTTCAATGTGAATCCCAGATACTTGAGTCCTTCATCAATCATTTTCTCTTAAAAAGGGAAGAAGAGTCTGTATCGTCTTTTTTCCATTTCTGAGAGACAAAAGGTGGTGAGGGTAGACTTTCCTTCATTTATTATCATTCATGTAGCTTTAGAGAAGAGTTTCAAAGTGTTATTGAGATTGTCTTCTTCCCCTCTAGTTCTCGCAGAGAAGACAAGAATGTCGTTTACAAAGAGAAGGTGAGTGATGTGAAGAGTATTGGATATATTGATGCCAGGAAAAGACCCAGATCATTTTTCTACTGCTATTTCTCTTCTTAGTCCTTCAACGACAAGAAGAAACAGAAGAGGGGAAATTGGATAGCCTTGTCTTAAACCTCTTTCAGATCTAAATAAATCTGTAGCTGACCCATTTATGAGGACTGAGAAAGTTACATTTGAAAGACAACACATAATCCATCTGATAAAAGGAACTGTAAAGCCTATATGCATTAAAAGTAATCAAAAATAGAGCCGACTTGCCCTGTCATAGGCTTTGGAAAGATCGATTTTAAGAACCAGACTCTTTAGCTTCCTGGTCTTTATGTTGTGTATGGATTCCTATGCCACTCTTATTTCTTTGCGAATTTGCCTGCCCTCTAGGAATCCAAATTGTTCCAAAGAAATTTTGTTAGAAAGTATAGTCTTAAGTCTTCTAGCTATGACTTTGGAGATGATCTGGTAGATGCAGTTGCATAGAGAGATAGGTATGAAGTCATCCAGGGTGTCCGGGTTTTCCTTCTTTGGAATAAGGTCAATGAAGGTTGAATTTAAACTCAGTGGCATTTGTCCAGTAAGCCTTGTCTCTTCAACTAGGCTTAGTATATCTTGTCCAATAGTATCAAAGAAGCCCAGAAAGAACTCAATTGTCCATCCATCTGGTCCTGGGATTTTGTCCTTTTGAAAATTGTTCATTACATCCTTAATTTCTTCTAATGTTACCTTTTCCATAATCATTCTATTGTCTTCCTCACTAGTAAAGTCTGGAAAGTACTATACCATTCGAATCACTTCTTCTATAGTGGCCTTGTTTTCTGCTTTATAGAGATCCTAGAAGAACGTTTTCCCAATTTTCTCCATTCCTTTGAAAGTATGTTCATTTTTTCCATCTTGATCCTTTAACTGCCAGATTGAGTTTGTGCATTTTCTGCCTTTTGCAAAATCTTGGAAAAACTTTTTGTTTTCATCTCCACTCTTCAACCAGGTGACTCTTCTTTTTAATCTCCATGTTTCTTCTTTTTCCTTTAGTAGTCTGTTTCTTCTTTCTTCCAATTTTAGCATATTTAATTTGGCATGTGTTGTATCAAATCCTCCACCATGTTCTTCTGAGATAAGGTTTAATTGCGATTCCAATTCCTTTAGTTCCAAATCCTCTTTTAGTAGTTTTTGGTGTGCCCGGGTCTTCATCTTCTCTTTGATAAAGAGTAGATTTTTTGCAAAGTGTATACATGCCGTCTCATTGCTCTCTAGGTTATAAATTCGCTAATTTTCCTTAACCATCTTTAAAAGAGTTTCATCACTGAGCTAGGTTCTATTGAATTTGAAAGGACTGGGTGGCTTGTTCATCCTAGTTCTTAGCTCAAGGAAAATTGGATAGTAATCCGAGATTCCTCTGTGTCCTATCCATTGTTTCAATTGAAAGGATTTTTCTAGTAGAGTATCCTTTATGAAGAACCGGTCCAGTCTTTTTGCAATGTTGTCTTCTCCCACTCTATTATTCCTCCAAGTTGGTTTGAATTTAAACGGCTCAATATCCAGAAGATTGAGTTCTTCCATTTTTTGTGTAAATTAGGTCGAGAGGGGGTCAGATCTCGCATGGGTTCCCAAAAATTCTTTAATGCCTAGAGAGAAGTTTAAGTCTCCCCCCAAGATTAAGTGATTTTCTTTTAGGAAGGACTTGTTGAAGACATTGTCCCAGTAGGAGCCTCTACTATGACAAGGCCCATAGATGTTCAGAATATTAAGGGTATCTTCAAGTTCTTTTGAGATGATTGTGATCCCAAGTCCGAATTCAAAACCCCAAGAGTTAAGAAGTTTTATTGTATGACAAGTCCATCCGATAGCTAGTCCTCTAGATATACCAAAAAAGTCCAAGGCAATGAAGCTCCAATCCGTTAAAAGAAAAGAGAGTATGTTATCAACTTCCACCCCTTCCCCCAAAGTTTCTTGAAGGAGAAGTACATCCGTATGTTCTATGAGAATCATCCTTTTTAGGGATCCATTTTTTAGGGGACCAGTCAAACCCCTACAATTGAAGGAGAAGTATTTCATCATGTCCCCTTTCCTAGGGTTTGCCTTTCTCTAAGCCCCCTTTCAATAGAAAATGGTTTCCCTACTAATAAATCAATTCTGGCTCTCTTCTATTCTTTTGAGAAGAGTGATTTCCTACATCTGCCATATTTCTCTACTCGAGTAGGGTCTAAGGCTAAACCTCCTGAGTGTTCTATTTTATATGATCTTAAGAAATATATTCTTGAGGAGGTATCATTCGATGAAGTAGTGGAATAATCCGAGGCAGAGGTAGGAGACGAAGTTGGTTGTATCGGGGGAAGGAGGGAAGAAGAGGAGGCCAGGGAAAGGGTAAGGCATTGAGGGGGTAAGGAGGGAAGTGAAAAGGGGGGTTGTAAAGTAACCAAGGGAGGGAACAGAGGGAGGAAAGGTGAGATAATCCACTCAGGACTTTTAATAGAAAAATTATTTATTAAAACAATAATAGAGGGGGTAGGGTTAGAGGAGGTACCCGTGACTAGGAAGGCAAAGTCTTATGTCTGGATTGGAGCTTGTGGGGTCAGGCTTGTGGTAGCCATCTCTGAACAGGGTTGGACCAAATATTTTTCCATAGATTCGGTGAGGTATTCTGTTTGACATCCCTGATCCTTTTGTTGGGAGGGTTTAAGAACTGAAGCGCCAATGTTTTTCTGTGAATCTTTATACCTCCCATACACCGTTCCTCTGGTTCTTAGAGGGAGTTTGAAATTTTTAACCATATTTCCATACTGATGACATCTTCGACATCGGAACAGTATGTTCTCATAGTCCAATTTTTTAGAATATGTGTAATCTCCCTAGGTGAGGTCCATTTCTTCCCCCAGACATTCCCTGACATTCAAATTAACTAGAATTCTTGCAACCTTCCTTTGTTTTTTTACTTCAAAAGAAATATCTGCATCCAAGAAATATCCTAAGAAATTCCCAATTTTTTTGAAGTACTCAAAGGACCATAGATGGAAGGGAAGTGTTGGTAGTCTTACCTAGACCAGAATCTTGTCGAGTCGTTCTATACTTGCATCAAATAGAAGATTCCATGGCTTGAGAAGTATCGGAGAGTTGTTGATACTCCATGATTTACTTAGTACCCATTTGAAGTGTTCACTGCTCTAGAAGGTGAAAGTGTACCAATTCCTATTTAATTCCACTAGTTTCAGTGAGTATCCATGCTCGGCTTGCCAAGCATCAAGAATCTAATCTCGGATGGTTTTCATCATGAAGACCCTGCCATTAACTCTCCCAACAATTGTTTGTCTTGCCATATGGGTGACTTGGTTGAACTCCATGTCTTCACTGAGAGCTAGGTTCCAAATTTTCCCTTTGTTCTTTAAATTTTTCCGCTTCAACCTAGGACCTATTTCTCTTCCTTTGACAACTCCTTCTGAGGTAGTTAACTTCCTTTTTATGTTCTCTCTAATGGAGAAGGATTGTTCATATCCACTATATTCATCCAGATCCAACCGAGCAGATATAAAACCCTTAGTTGAGGATAAAGGAGCCGCATATGGTCCTAACTCAGAAAGGACTGAGGGGTCTGTCTCTTTGCTGGAGGGGAGACGAAGGAGTGTAAGTTCTGGTGGATAAGTGAGTCCTCCTGTAATTGAGTTTACGCAATCTAGATCAATATCTTGAGGTGGACTTAGTGGGGGTAAAACATTTGCAAGATTGTTTGAAGACTTAGGCAACCACGGTTCTGTGAAATCTCTGAACAGTAGTCCATCAAGACGAGTGGGTAGAGGGGGGGGAAAGGGTTCGGCCTAGGGAGGAGCAGAGAGGAAGTCACCAGGGTTCACCAGTTGTTCAATTGTTCCTCCACCTACCAAAAAATCTTCTTCCATGACATCTTCCATAACTGTCCCCATGCTGTCAGTAAATTTTGCGATGACCGGGAAGGATTTCATGGACAGGAAGGAAAGGGAGAGACCGTCGAGGAAGGGTAGAGGGGAAGGGAGGAACCTTCGGGGAAGGGGAGAGGGCTGTTGAAAAGTCAACAAGAAACATGTGTCTAATTTACTTTTCCCTTAATTAAATTAGACAATAAATATTAATCTGTTATCTCATTCATAACTGAGCGATTTGGAATTGTAACAGAATTATAAGTGTAGTTAAGTGAGTTAATATCAGTTGTACTAGTTGTAACTAAACATGCACTAGTGAGAGTTCAGTTAATCAGTGAACTCACATGAAACTGAAGATTCTCCATGGTTAAGTACATGCATGTCAGTTCCAATGGAGATCTAGTTGAGATGAAAGGTGAAAGGGACAGTTTGGCTATCAGTTGTGATTTGTTCACACATGCAGTGAATATGCTTATGAGCATGTGAAAATGAGGCAATTGTATTCATTCAATTCATTGTGAGAATTTGGATCACAGAGTTTGTGCAGAGGAGGCAGGCTATCTGGACACAGGAATTGCCGCATGTATTTGATAATTTGTGTATGACAGTGTGAGATGATTGTATTGTACTGAGAGCTCATGATTAGAGTTTTGTATGAGATTGTTTCATGATTCATGATATGCATAATATATGATATTTGGGGTTTTTAGCTTTACGCTTTCCCGGTAAAACTTATGTGTTGTGTTTTATTGATATTTCACTTTGTGCATTGTGGTTGTGATCGTGGTTTAATTTCTTCCGCAATAATAATAGTAGAAGCGATTTTGCATTTAACAAGTGGCGCAAATTGTTAGATCAGGAGAATCGTAGGAATACATTAATTTGTATCAAAATTTCTACATGGTATCAGATCCACGGAGGCCACGGAGCTATGGAAGTGAGGTGCGAACAAAATCTTATTCTTGCAGGTCCCGTCTCTAGCAGGGTGTGAACTGTAGTACTGAAAACTATGCTCATTTTTAGGAATAGTAATTCTCGCACCCTAGACAAAGGCAAGGTGCGAACTTGACAGGGCATTCTCATAGGCTATAGTGGAGAAGGGTGTGAACTTGATAGGCAAGTTCGCAGGCTAGACATAGGCAGGGTGAAAACTTCCCTCAGGTTGCTCTCAGGTGGGGTGTGAACCTCCCAGGGCAAGAGGAAAGTGAAGGGGTTGAGTTTTAGGTTGGATAACATTCAAATTTGCAATATTTTCTTGATGTGACACTTGATTCAAGATCGAAATGTCTTTCAATGGATTGAGGTTGGAGTATTCACTCGAGGGAAGCTCTAACTACATTGCTTGGAAGGACGGGATGGAGGCAGTGCTCGAAGACAATGGCTTGAAGGGTTACATTGACGCAGATCTTCCTAAGTTGGATGCGACATATACTGCAAATCTTTATGCATGGCAAAAGAAAGTGGCAAAGGCAAGGAGGATTCTATTGGAGGGAGTACGAGACCACATTGTCTCAAGTATCCATGGGAAAACCACACCATATGCAATGTGGAAGGTTTTGACAGATCTGTTCCAAAATAGTAGCAACAATAGGAAATTGGCGCTCAAAGATAAACTCAGGAAGATCAAGATGGAGAAAGGCGACACCATTCCAAAATATCTCACAAAGTTTGTCCAATGTCGGGATGATCTTGGAAGTGTGGGAATAACAGTCATTTGCTAATGATTTGGTGAGCTTAGTGCTCCTAGGACTTCAAGAGTTGGCACGATTATCAAGACTCTATCAATGGAAGGGAAAAATTACGGGATTGGGAACGACTATGGTGGATGTCACGGTGCAAGAAGGAGTTAAGGGAAAAATTACCGGATTGGGAACGACTATGGTCGGATCTGGTGCAAGAGGAGTTCAGGCGGAACACCAGAGATGGATCTTCATCAAAGCGTGATGATGAAGAGGATTGTGTTTTGACTGCCAAGGAAACGAAAGGAAAAGGGAAGAAATTCCAATCAAATTCCGATTCTAAAGTCAAGAAGCTAGATTTGTCCAAAGTGAAGTGTTTTCACTGTCACAAACATGCACATCTTACTACTAAATTTCCGCAGAAGAAGAAGAACAAGAGGGTTGCTGGAGCTACAACTGGTGAGGCCCTTGTCTCACAATTTGAGCTTGACTTCTCTTTGATCGCATGCAAGGCATCAAGTGCATCGGGATCAGTGTGGTATTTGGATAGTGGCGCTTCATTCCACGTGATGGGAGATAGAGAGACTTTCATTGACTTGGAAGAGAAGATCTCATAATTCATATAGAGATGGGCGATGATGGATGATATAGTGAAACTGGTATTGGTACCATTACCTTTCAGAGGGAGTTAGGTAAACCATTTCAATTGAAAATTTTTATGCATGTTCCAGGTCTAAAGAAAAACTTGGTCTCAGTCGCAATGTTGGAGGACAGAGGCTATGATGTTGTTTTTAGCAGTGCTATAGCCTACCTGCAACATAAAGAAACAGGTCAAGTCAATAAGATAGGGATTTGAGTTAAGAATCTATACATGCTACAGGTAGATGGTTGTGGTGCCGTGATAGGCAAGGCATAAACAGTGGTGAGTCGGGATGAGGGTGAATTATGGAACAGGAGATTAGGCCATCTTCATCATGGAGCCTTGAAGATCATGCAGCAAATATCTGCTGGACTTCCAAGGGGAACACTTTCTCAGTCAAATCAGTGCAAGGGGTGCACCCTGGGGAAGTATGTAAAGTCCACCTTTCATGAAAAGGAGAACCGTTCTTCGGGGATCCTGGAGAGAATTCACACGGATGTGTGTGGACCATTCTCGGTTGCTTCAACAACAAAACACAGGTATTATGCTATTTTTTTTTATGACTTTTCTCGTAAATGTTGGATATTCTTCATGCAAAAGAAGGATCAAACATTCTCAAAGTTCTGTGAGTTTAAAGCATTGGTGGAGAAAGAGTCGGGGAAGCAAGTGAAGGCTCTAAGGAGCAATAATGGTGGAGAATATATCTCTAATGAATTCAAAGACTTCTGCAACAGAGAAGGAATTCAAAGAGAACTCATAGCGCCTCATAACCCATAGAAAAATGGGGTTGCGAAGAGAAAGAACATAACGATCGTGGGTGCAGCACGAGCGATGTTGCATGATCAAGGCCTACCATTGCATTTGTGGGAAGAAGCATGCAATACTACGGTTTATGTGCAGAACCGTTGTCCTCATTGAGTAATTGGCATGAGTACACCTGAAGAAGCTTTTACTAGTAAGAAACCTGATGTTTCACATTTAAAAAAATTTGGCTCATCTGTTTTTGTGCATGTGAACAAGGATGCCAGGAAGAAGCTGGAACCGACTGCTGAGGTTGGGATATTTTTGGGGTACACAGAAACACCCCATAATTATCATGTGTATTTTCCAAACAGTAAGATGACTGTTATGCGATGGGATATAAAATTCGATGAGGGGAAAGCCATGCAGTTGTCGCTTGAGAGGGAGCT
>SNQJ01S0246120.1:0-13144 GCA_010110895.2 Picea sitchensis | reverse complement strand
AAATTAAAAAAAAAAAAAAAAACAGACAATATCTATTGTCGCGCAACTGTGTTCGAGTTGCCAAACCACTACACTTTTCTTCCTGATTAAGCATTTGGGCATTTGATCACTGCAGTATTCTTCAAACCAGAGTATAACTCCGCAGGTTTGGATTTTGTTGCATGATTATTTGAGACTTATTCCATTGGATTTATCTTTTCTCCCTTATCACATTCATGCCTATCATTTTTCATCAAATTTTTTGACCCCACCCACCCCTTTTCAGTTCCCTTGTCATCATGGCCCATACCCATAGCCAAGACTTGGAAGCTCACTTCAATACCTTGCAATCTAATTTCACAGAGACTCAACAAGAAGTGAGACATATCAGTGCCAATATTTCCACCATCAATAAAAATAGGCATTCCTCCATCGCCCCTCAATTGAGGAACTCGAAGAAGACCTCAAACAAGACATTACTACCCATCTTGAATCTATCTCTTTAATGATCTGCACCAAGCTGCATATCCCTGCAGATCCCCATTTATCTGACCCACCTTTGCATACCAAAGCTGAAACTTCCTCTCATTCCCATAATTTTCAGCCCCATCACTTTCAGCGTGACCTACGCCTTTCACGTGTGTATGTGACCAAATTTGATGGCTCGGATCCCATTGGTTGGGTAACTCAAATGGAACATTATTTCTCTTTGTACGACATTACAGATGAGTTGGCCAAACTCCGGTATGGTGTTCTCCATCTAGATCAAGAACGTTGGCAATGGTGGCAATGGAGAAAAACTGCCTGACAAGGGTATGTTGCTAGGACACACTTTGTGGCAGAGCTTTATGAATGCTTTGACACTGACACCAACCATTTAAGTCATTTGACAAAGTTGAAACAATCTAGCATAGTGGAATACTTTATAGTTGCTTTTGAGCGACTAGATTTTCGTATAGAGGGCATGTCTGATGCTTTTTTCCGAGAATGTTTTATCAGTGGCCTCAAGGATGAGATTTTTGTCCATGTCATCATGTCTCGGCCTCAGAGTTGGCTGGAGGCTACTAAAAGATCTAAGGAAGCAAAACATGTCGTCTCTTCTCAAAACTGGAAACCCTCCTTTATTCCTCGCACTAAACTAGTAAATCCCACTCCTTCTACTCCACTAAAGATCCAAAAATTGACCAAGGCCGAAATGGCTGAACGCCAACTCAAAGGCCTTTGTTATATTTGTGATGAAAAATATTTTTAGGGACACAAGTGTAAGGAACAAAATATTTTTATGGCCATCTCGGAGGATGTTTCAGAAGAGGATGTTGAAGCTCCCCTTGTGTTTGTATCACCTAAACCCACTAACATAACACCTCCCTCGGACCCTCCCGAAGTTGAACTGGTCATTTCCCTAAATGCTCTCACTTTCTTCTTTGGTCCCCAAACCCTCAAAATAATTGGCTACATCAAGCATAGGAAGGTCATCATTCTTGTTGATAGTGGAAGCATGCATAACTTTATTCATCGCCGCATTGCCCAAGAAACTCATTGTTATATCCATGCATTCAATAATTTCCAAATCATGATTGCCAATGGCGGGTCCATGAAATGTGGAGGGCATTGTGAAAATGCGTGTCTCCAAATTGGTGACTACCACCTGAAATCTCATATGTTTGCTATCGACATGGGTGGTTGTGACATTGTGTTTGGTGTAGATTGGCTAAGGACTTTGGGTCCCATTCTCATGGATTTTAAGGAATTAACCATGCAATTCAACTAGGAGGGCCAACAATATAAGTTCCAATGCATCAATGTCGGTTCCCCTGAGATCATTAGTTCCCATCGCATGGAAAAACTGCTCAAAAAAGGTCATTCTGGTGTTATTTCCCAACTCCATGCCATACAAGCAATTGAGACACCCTCTGTGTCGTAGGACCTCCAATCCATCCTCTCTAATCATCAAGTGGATTTTTCCACTCCCCAGGGCTCCATCCTTCCCGTGGTGTTCATGATCATTCCATTCCCCTTATCCCAGGAATACTTCCTCCCAATATCTGTCCCTATCGTCACCCATTTTCCCAAAAAAAAGAAATTGAAAAAATGGTTCAAGAACTACTTAACGCATGTGTTATCTGCCCTAGTACGAGCCCCTACTCTTCTCTTTTGGTCATGGTCCTTAATAAATAAGGTTCTTGGCGCATGTGTCTTGACTTCCGCGTCGTCAACAAACTCACCATTAAAGACAAATTTCCCATTCCTGTCATTGATGACCTCTTCGATGAATTGAGTAGTGCCCATTTCTTTACTAAAATCGATATTCGTTCTGGCTACCACCAAATCCATATGAAAGAGGCAGACATTCCTAAGACTTCCTTTAGAACTCATGAGGACCACTATGAGTTTTTGGTCATGCCCTTTGGCTTGTGTAATGCTCCTTCCACTTTCCAAAGCCTCATGAATCATGTCTTCCATCCTTTTCTTCGTCATAATTATGTCTTAGTTTTCTTTGATGATATCCTCATCTATAGCAAAACCTGGACAAACCATCTTGCTCATGTGGATCGAATTCTCCATCTACTCTCTCAGCATCAACTTTTCCTGAACAATCTAAATGTGTTTTTGGTGCCTCAGAAGTCAAGTACTTGGGTCATCTTGTTGGCAAGGCCGATGTTGGGGTGGATCCTAGAAAGATTGAAGTTATGCAAGACTGGCCTCACCCAAAGACTCTCAAAATCTTGTGTGGATTTCTGGGCTTAATAGGTTATTATCGCAATTTTGTTAAGAATTGTGGAAAGATTGTGGCACCTCTCACTGCACTCCTTAAGAAGAATTCTTTCACCTGGACTCCAGCAGTTTCTCAGGCTTTTCAAACCTTGAAGATGGCCATGTGCACCACTCCAGTCATGGCCCTTCCTAATTTCACAAAAACCTTTGTCCTGGAATGTGATGCTTCAGGGAAAGGAATTGGCGTTGTCCTTATGCAAGAGGGTTGGCCTTTGGCCTTTACTAGCAAACAATTGTCTGAACGAAATTTGGGAAAATCAATCTATGAAAAGGAAATGTTGGCTATTTTTCATGTTGTTGATCTTTGGCATCCTTATCTATTAGGGCAACACTTCCAAATTAAGACAGATCATCAAAGCCTCAAGTATTTTCTGGAACAACACATTTTCTCCCTAGACCAACAAAAATGGGTGACTAAGCTCTTTAGATATGATTATGAGATCATTTACAAGAAAGGAAAAGACAATGTGGTTGCAGATGCACTTTCCTGAAAATATGAAGATGAAGGGTCCCTTTTTTCTCTCTCCTTCATTGTACTAGACTGGCTCTAATTCGTTTGCCAGGAATGGCTACAAGATCCCAAAAGTTCGCATCTGATACAACAATTGCAGTGCAATTCTCTAGTTTCCCTAGGGTACTCGTGGCTCCATGATGAGCTTCTATACAAAGGCCATGTGTATTTAAGTAAACAAACAAAACTTAAATCCACGGTACTTTCTCAGCTTCATGTTACACCCACAGTTGGGCACTCTGGGTTTACCAAAACCTATGACAGGGTCAAACATTCTTTTTTTGGGGATGGTATGAAACATGACGTTCGTAATTTTGTGGCTGAATGTGATGTGTGTCAACACAACAAGGGCAAAACAATCAAATCTCCTGGCACACTACAACCGCTTCTGATTCCACTTGCTATTTGGCGGGATATCTCTATGGATTTTATTGTAGGCTTACCTAAATCGGGCAATAAATTAGTCATCATGGTGGTAGTTGATCATCTTTCCAAGTATGCTCATTTCTATGCTCTTCAGCGCCCATTTACAACATCCATTGTGGCTCAAATTTTCATGGATCCGGTCTTCAAGTTTCATGGCATGCCACATTCTATTGTTTCTGATCACGACCCAACTTTCACCAAAAAAATTTGGCAAGAACTATTCAAGCTACAAGGGACCCAATTGCATCTCAGCCCAACTTATCATCCCCAGACTAATGGTCAAACTGAAGTTGTCAACAAGTGTTTGGAAACATATTTGAGGTGTTTTGCCTCGGAAAAGCAAAATTAGTGGGCTCAATGGTTACCACTAGCTTAATGGTGGTACAACACTTCATACCATACAGCTACCCGCATGATTCCTTTTGAAGCAATATATGGAAAAAAACCACCTTCAGTTCTCTCATATTTTCCAGGTGTCTTGAAGGTCCAGGCGGTTAACCAAATGCTTACAGTTCGAGAAGTTATTCTTTGTACCCTCAAAGAGAATTTGGTCATGGCCCAGAATTGCATGAAGCAACAAGCAGATCAAGGTCACTCTGAACGTCAATTTGTAGAAGGGGATCAGGTGTTTTTCGTCTGCAACCTTACAAGAAAAATTCCATCAAGGCTGACCATTGTGAGAAACTAGTGCCCAAATTTTATGGTCCTTATATCGTTCTCAAGCGTGTGGGACAGGTGGCCTATCAGTTAGATTTTCCCAGTCATTCTAAGCTACATCCTATTTTTCATGTTTCCTACTTAAAGAAGATGATTGGAACTAAGTGTCAAACTCAAACTAACCTTCCCGAGTTGGACGAAGAAGGCTCCATTTGGCTATAGCCACAAGCAGTTTTGGACCAGTGTGAGCGTCGCCTATGTCAACGAACCATCAAGGAAGTGTTAGTCCAGTGGAAAGATACAACCCCAACAGATGCCACTTGGGAACCAACTACCATTCTGCAGCAATTGCCACATCTCAAGCCTTGAGGACAAGGTTGTTTTTAAGGGAGGGGGACATGTTAGGGACCTAACCCCTCACGTAGGTAGAATAATATATTTCGATGTAATAAAGGTCAATATTAATAAGGACTAGCAATAAGGAAGAATAAGTCGAATGTAAGAAGATCTAACAGAAGCTTCCACTTCTAGAATGATCTTCCTCTAGATGGTTCTTTGATAGACATATTTAGTATAAATAGGAGTCGAGAGTATGAGAACTTTTGTCTTGGATATTATTGTAATAGAGCTCTACTCTGCCGGTGGTTGCCCCCTCGAAGAGGCAAGTGAACATTGCTCTCAGTAATCAAAGTGCTCTTTCTGGTGTTATTCTGGTATCATTTTGGTATTATTGTGGTGTTGTTATGGTTATATTGTTGTTCATCTGCCATTTCTAGCATTTTATTTCTGTTCTTCATACCTTTATATCTGGAATATTACATTATTACTAGCCAAAGTAATACGTGAAGATGTGCATACATCAACAACATATTTCTTACAAAAAATCAGGCTACAAGAAAGAGCAGTAAAGGTTGAAGAAGTAATAGATGCACATGGAAGCTCAACAACATCAATCTTCTTCTTAACATTCTGTAGTCGATTGATTTTTAGCTCAAGGTTCTATTTGTAGTCCTGCAAGTCTTGAATAGTCTCATCTTTCTTAACAGAAACAAGGCATCATAATGTTCTTTCAAATCTTGATATTCATTGAACAATTGGTTGNCTCTCAGTAATCAAAGTGCTCTTTCTGGTGTTATTCTGGTATCATTTTGGTATTATTGTGGTGTTGTTATGGTTATATTGTTGTTCATCTGCCATTTCTAGCATTTTATTTCTGTTCTTCATACCTTTATATCTGGAATATTACATTATTACTAGCCAAAGTAATACGTGAAGATGTGCATACATCAACAACATATTTCTTACAAAAAATCAGGCTACAAGAAAGAGCAGTAAAGGTTGAAGAAGTAATAGATGCACATGGAAGCTCAACAACATCAATCTTCTTCTTAACATTCTGTAGTCGATTGATTTTTAGCTCAAGGTTCTATTTGTAGTCCTGCAAGTCTTGAATAGTCTCATCTTTCTTAACAGAAACAAGGCATCATAATGTTCTTTCAAATCTTGATATTCATTGAACAATTGGTTGCTACCTATTTGAAGAGGAGAAACCTCTTCACGAAGCTCATCAACGAAGACATGTAAGTTGGAAACTTCATTAGCTAGCTAGGAATTGGTCTTTTCCAACCAATAGATGTTTGTCTTTAATTCATCATTTTTTATATGAAAAAGAGATTTCACTTCCTCCTCTAGATCATCGACAAGATCTGATTTATCCTCAAATTCATCGAAAAGGTTCTATAAAACAATTTCCATGGTGCTCTCCAAGTCAACAACCTTCTTGGATTTCCTAGCCATAGTATTCTAGAACAAGACAACTTGAGTCTTCAACTGATTCTTCAGTCCCTCATTCTCTGTTTGCAAAAGAGAAAGAACAGACTCCAAGGTAGTGACCTCATTACAAATATGATCAACAACCTTCTTCTCCGGAGTTCATGCAATATTTTACCTATCGCCTTCAAATCTATAAAGCGACTGCCTCAACTCACTGATCAATTCTCGACTAAGTCAAGAATTCTCAATTTCAAATGTGTAGTTCATTACAATAAGAACCTACCAACAAAAATAAAATCTTTTCAAGAAGATAAATATGTGGTCGTTTCTTCAACAACTAATCAATACACATGGTACAATAGGCTTCCATCAATCCTCATATATATCCCAGAGGAAAAATAGAATTCAATTCGATCTTCTTCTTAAAAAAAAAAAGGGATTAACAATAGTATATAGAAAAGGCAACTGTTGTCTTTAATGCTCCATAGAGAGATATAATTTCTAGCGAGACATCAATAAATATGCTACAGGAAGTCAAAGAAAACAATAGGCAAATTTTCCACCAGTCTACTTATACCAAGTAAATCTTCTAGTACTCAAATTCCAATAAATAATCGACCCAAAAATACAAATCTCGCACATTGTAGATCAAGATTCAGATCCATATGTATATTGACAATTTTTTCACCATGGCCTTATTGTTGCGCGCAATCAACTTTGCTTCAATTAATCTCCAGTCGATCAAATTTCTCGACCAGTCCATATGCCAATACACTTGTGTAGTCGTTGCTCAATTGAATAGGTAAGAAAGTGAAATGATGTTCTTTAATGCTCAACCATTCGTCGATCATCCATCAATCACATGCAGTAACCTCGAGTCGATCAAATTTCCTTCAATTGACACTCATAGGTATAGATCTAGTTATGTTAAAAGGCTTATACCTATTGAAGATGGTCATAATTAATCATTTTTTAATCTAAAATTCTGATGGCTAATAATTAAAGATGTTCGCATATTTTTAGTGATCCTCCCAAATCAATTAATGTGATTTACTCTTCATAACTTCCTTGTATTTTTGAATGCATCCTTTAACGTGTTTACTTTTTAACATTTTCCTAATCATATTAAAACTAGCACAGCCGCTTGGGCATGAACAAACTAAACAGTTGAAGAATTCCAAAAGTTAATTATTTAAACATGGCAATCATATGATGTTACAGTAATTTCTTAATATGATTAGGTAATGTTAAAAAGTAAACAGGTTAACGGATGCTTTTATAAATGCAAGGAAGTTATCAACAATAAATCTGACTCATTGATTTTGGAGGACGACTAAGAATATGCCGACATCTTCAATGCATAACCATCAGATTAAAATTTAAGATTAAAAAATCATTAATTGTGCTCATCTTTAATAGGTATACGCCTTTAGCATAAAAATACTGTAACACCATATAATTGCCACATTTAAATAATTTCCTCAATTGTCCGTGTGTTTCATTCTCTACCCCATATTTTTCTCATATTTCCTCAGCTGTCCGCCCGTGGAGCATGGAGCGTTTCATCCCAGCCTCTGTGTCTTCGTCAAAGAGTATCTAGCTAAGGTTATGGTGCATTACTATCCTTTTGCCGGAAGATTGAGAGCTGCAGATAATGGTAAACTCGTTGTGGACTGCACTGGTGAAGGGGTTATTTTCGTAGAAGCCGACGCAGATATTTCATTGGAAGAATTTGGAGATCTGTATCCACCTATTCCTCGTGGAGATGAATTTATCTATCATGTTCCGGGATCGGAAAACATCAAAGACTCTCCACTGCTTCTGATTCAGGTTTGTAATTCTCACAAATAAGATGATAATTTCTAGAGGCGATCATCCCATAATTCGTTTTGGTCGTTTTGGCTTTCTACATGGACGGGTAGGGTTACTGCGGTTGTTGGTTCTGTTCTCTTTGCCTTTGCTTTTGTTCTTGCTGCGTCGGCCCATGTGTTGTAAACATTGCACGGGAGGGCTCTCGAGTCCATCCGCTGAGTCGATCTTGGTAGTTACGTTGCTGGTGTTCCGCGTGTTGCATTCTTCATCTTGGATTAGGGTTTAAGCGTATTAGGGTTTAAGCGTGCTAGTGCATTGTGGTATTATGCTTCTCTCTGTATTGGGAGTTGGCTTTATTGAGCATTATATGAGTGGTTTGGAAGTGGTTTTTAATTATCAAATGCACTTTCATTGATGGGTGGCTTGGAGGTGTTTTTTAATTGTTAAATGCATTTGTATTTAGAGATATATTTTGGATAGTAAAGTTTAAGTTGAGTGAGAATAGGCTTTACTATGGGTAAATACTAGTAATAATTGCATTAATAGTGTTAATTTGGGCATACATATATTTGGATAGAAATATACTATAAAGAAAAAAAACATTATTAATATATTAAATATATGTTATCAATATGTATTTATATTAACATGTTTGTTGTTAATAATTATGGTTCATTGATGTGTAAGGATATTATATTCCACTTCTTCACAAGAGATGTAATAAAATATTGAAATTTTTACTATTTCCACAATATTTAGTTATTGATTTTCTGCTTATGCATGAAAATTCCATAATGTAATGGCTAATAAAAGTTAGGTTTTAAAATTATAGTTACGATTTTCAGAATCTCCCTTTAACTATTATAGCCTTTCGATGTTTATGAGTCATAAATTATGTGACTGTGCTGGTTGCAAATATCAACCCTTATTCCATATATTCGACCACTAGTCGATCGGACCCTCCTCTAGTTGGAAATAAAATGTGGGTCGACTACAGACATATCTCCAGTCGATGTCAAAGAGTGGGGTGTAGTTGAGACAAGTCTCAATTTTTTAGTCTATGAGAAAGCAAACACCATATAAATATTTGAGGTGAACCAACGACGAAGACAAGAAATCGTCATACAATAAGGGTTTGGTCGAATCACATCCCACAAACACTATTACAAGGGACACATTCATTTGATCAAGGGAAAATCATTCCAAGGAGGCATTTTCAAAGCTATACGAAACTCATGTGGTCGATCCTCGATCGATTGGCATAAATCAAGTTCAGTCGAGTGTGGGTCCAGTCGATCCACTAGTTGACCTAGGATTTAGTCGACTATCCAACGTGAAATACAAGCTTCACATGGTCGATGGCCCAGTCTTGGAGTTCCACCATGGCCTAAATACACTATTCATTCAATCCAAAAAAAAATCTATATGCGCTCGACAAGTAAAATGGAAGTGCCGGGGAATAATTTGTATAACAAGCTAATACTCTAGATCTACCCAATATTGCATTGATCCTAGCAAAAAAAATACCTAAAATATTACCAGATCATGCAAAATAGGTTAGGGTATATGATGTTCGAAACTCAACAAGCCAAATCACTGCAATTTACCATCCTTCTTAAACTCATAAATGAACTTAACTCATTTAAGCCACCAACATCTAATGGAACTCAATCTCATTCTGCAAAATCCTGATCACAAATCCAACGACTATGATACCATCTTGGAATAGGTAAGTGACAATAAAAGAGAGAAAAGATTCTCTGAGAATAGTGGTGGTGTTTAAATACACCACTGCACTAAAGCACAACAAGCACTCTCTATAAGAGCGCAAATGATCTTCATGATCTCACCCCAATGTTAGACTAATCCAAAGGACCATCTATAAATAATTTTGGACATGGGCCAAACTAACAACCACAAGATCATGTTGGTTATAATTGTCTATGAGAAGTGGATTTGGAATCCAAAGTGGACATGATTAATGCCAATTTATTCGTTGGTCGGCTCCCAAGACTTTTCAACTCCCTTAATCCAACAAGGTGAGGTTACAAAATATTTTCCTCCTCTGTTATGTTCTCAAAATACCACTCCTAGATGCTCTGCTCAACTATGGAACAAATACAATGCTAAAGAATGGACTCTTTATCCTCGTAGCATCCTCGTGTTTAACATAGCCCAATAGTCATCTAGAGTTAGGGATTTGACTTCCTCAACCCTCAATTAGTGATAAGGTTTAGACCTTATAGAATATTCTTGAAAGTACACACATGTCCATCCCCATATGTGTGAGTAATGGGGGTTGATGTGTCATCCACTCCTACCATGATGGTTAATAAGGTAGGTCAATTTATGGGAGGCATAAATTTTGCATACATGCTTCAATTCAAGCGATGTTTGCACCGTTGTAAAGGTATCAGTGTGTAGATCAACATCGAGGGTGTGTGCATGAGTTCTAGACGTTCTAACCCCAAAATTTTTTGTTTAATTCCTTAAAATGGCTTTGCAAGGTTCCAAATCCCAATTTTCCAAACTAGGACCTACCACTCAAATGGCCCTGCAAGCCAATTCCTCCAATTTTTTCCACCCAGAAAGTATCGAGATAGATGAAAAAATGTATGAAGATCCAATATAAATCACTTATTGGAAATGGGGGGATCATCCCATTCAATCCCCTAGGTTCCTAAATAAGGAAACTTCTTATGAGCTGACAAAATTAAAATCAGGAAGCCACAAGCTAGGATAAAATCTCAAGTAGCCGAAGAAATAAGAATTCCTCTACCTAGCCTTACCATAGGTGGGATAGAAGAGATCTCTCCATCTAGTCCTAGAATGGGTATGGACGAAACCCAAGGCCTTGCCAATATAATACTTGTTTAGACAAATGTACAAGACCTCCTAAGCTAACTAGAGGAAGAAAGGGAAAAGGTCCTAAAATGGAGGACTATTGTAGAGTCAAAGAGAGATGTAGAACAAAGGTACAAGAATTTATTTAGTGCAAATTGAATAGGTGATTTATGACCTTCAAGAAGTACCAAATTTAAAAAATGTAAAACAAGGATACTTAAAAACAATTAGAGAATCAGAACTTGTCTATAAGAGTAGAACTAGAGAGACAAATAGAAGAAACTAAAAACAGGGTTGAGAAGATAGTTGTTTTGGATAGCTCTATTGTTAGAGTAGCAAATTGTTGTTTTGGATAGATCTATTGTTAAATCATAAGATCTTGTAAAGGAATTCACTCATGTAGACCTCCAACAAGGAATTACACAATGTATCTAAAAAGTAGTGGCATAAGTTCCAGTTGAATAAGATTCCCAAATATCTACCCTTCCAAATGAACAACCAACACGATTTCACTAAGATCTATCACAAGTGCCATGAGAATGATAGAAATTTAATATATAAATTTTATTTACACCATTATGCCATGCCTCATCCAATCATATGGTCTCCCAACCCTTATGTAGGATATGTTCAATTGAGTTCCTTCTACTTATGGGTACAAAATAAAGAAAGTAGGGCCATAGAAGCCCAAAGGTAAGGGATGAAATCACTAGGCATGGGTGTGTACTAAGAAATAATTCCCAATTAAATTTAGATGTGGTTAATCCTTGTTTTAAGAGAGAATTAAAAGGAGGCTATAGTCCAGTATCAAACCATTATGAAAAAATTACGAGATATAGTCTTCTAGTTGTGCCAAAGTAGGTGGGAGAATATAACCACTTCTCTCAAGAAGGAAAAACATCACTCCATACAAATACTAAAGGTTTCCCTCTACAGATCTCAACTCTATGTAGATACTTTAACAAAAATGACGCTTAGTTGGATTACTTTGAGATCCAGATTCCCTCTTCTTATGCACCCCACTACATCTTGGGAATCTATAGGAGAAATAGATGTGAAGAAAGAGAAGAAGAGATGGATCACAATGGAATAAGAGGTAGGATACCATAGTAGGAATGTCATCACACTAATCATAACATAAGGGCTTATAGAAGTATGCAGAGAAGAATAGGATGATTATGAGTGAATAAGTCAGTATCAATTTTAAGGTTGATTTTTGTTGCATAGAAGCATGTAACCCTCCAATTGAGGGTTAATGATGGGCCCTTAGATAGTTAGTTTTTGTCAATCTTGTTGTCATAGTTTTCAATGTATTTCCACATGAACCTATCCCTTAGACTTTTTTTCTTTTAATGACCAAACTAGATGATTTTGACTTTTACTTATTTGAATGAGTGTGATTTGTTTAATTTCAAATGAATGTGATATATATCTAATATCTTAAGCATGTTTTAGCTTATTTTGTAATTTCTATTGCATGGACTAATGTGGTTTAGTCAGCAAAAAAACTAATATAGCAATGATTGAGATCTTTTGAAGTAATCTCATGAAAAAAAGGGATTTAACACTATTTACCAACTTCAATACCCATCACATTTCAATCAATTAAGACGACGACAAATTCAAGGGATTGTGTCCCCTTTGAAAATTTAAGCCCATCAAAACATAACATTACATTACAGCCATAACGCTATTTTAAACGAATGAAAGGAAATCACATCCAGAAAACAAAATCCTAATTGGAATAGGGTCCTCTCGTAAACCATTTTTCCATCCAAATAGTTTGCAGACTCATCGCCTCCAACTTTCATTTTGCATTCTCTCATACAAAGGACAGCTCCATTCAGGAAATTGATTTTACTTGTATTCTTTACATTCTCTCCACCACTCCATGAACCTGCTTCCTTCCAAGAAAACTTCTACAGAAATGTTACCATCATTAATCATTTTTGTCACATAACCTTCAAACACTTCAAGACTTTCTGGCTTTTGGTGTTGTTCTTGTTTGAGATTTTCCAAGACTTTCAAAGCCTCTTCTACAAGTGCCCAAAAGAAAGTTATGATTTCAAATTTATTATTTTTTTTTTGGTTTGTGTTATGAGATAAAGTTATCAAATATAAAGACATTTGAAAAGTATTTATAATATAATTTTATATAACTGAGATGTGTTTTCTCCTAAGAGGTCACATGTTCAAATGGGGGGTAGGGTATGTATACCTTCGTAGACTTTATCAGTAAAATTGTTGTGGGGAGGGGGTCTCATATGTTAATTTTTTATGCCATTATTATAGTTCTTTGCATTTCAATAGATAAGAGCAACATAAGAACAAGATCACTGAGAAATACACATTCACAAGAGACACAAC
>SNQJ01S0246119.1:0-13149 GCA_010110895.2 Picea sitchensis | reverse complement strand
CTAGCACCAACTAGAAGGAAGCACCAACTCCCTGTGTTCAAGCACCCACTTGAACCTTTGAGGACACCAGTCCTCCCTAGCACCTCCCAACCACCCTGAATAATAAATACTTTGTTACTGAAACTCACTACAGCGATATAAAATTGTTCAATGGATTACCAGCCCTGTTATTGTTCTGTTACGCTGCTCTGTCCTATCTGCATCAATGTCTTCTGCATGCCCCTTTCACTTTCTGTTCTTCTGTCTTTTATACTCTCTGCACCATGTCCCTTTGATGCAACCTTCCTCTAGCGTGCATCTCTGCTCCTGCACTCTGCCTCCTTGCTCACACTTGAATCCTCCCCATGACAACAACCCCCATCTCTTCTTTGTTCAACATTCTTATAGTACCCGTGCTCCTTGTGCATGCAATATTTTCCATGCCACTGCATGCTCACACCACGCCCAATCTACTGCACATCTCTAGTGCTTTTCCTGATCATCACAACTCTTCAGCTTCTCTGGTGGTTCCTGCCATGCGTTCAACATCACTGGGTGTTCTTCTAAGAGTCCTCAGCCTCTCTGGCAGTTGAGACTCCTCGTCTTCTCTGGCACAGTCGAGCTTATGCCTCCTATTTCAGTTACAGGCTTCAATGCTCATCCATCTGTCAACCCTCCTAACCATCGTCTTTCTTCACTAGACGAAGCTTAGAGATTCTTCATCTTCTCTGGCGATCACACAGAGATCTCTTCGAATTCTCTAGCAGAGACCATCAATGATTTATAGCAGTTACACTGCGACATGCTACAGTAGCCCTCCGATCTTGTTCTAATTCACCTGCACCGTTGGATTGATTCCATGGGATTTTGCATTCATTTTGTTATTTCAACATTCGACAATTCGACATTCGTGTGACCATGCATCTCGACATTCCCAGTCGTGATCCCCGAAACGGAGCTTGGTTGCTCTAGCTCTTTCCTCCATCTCTCACTGATGTGACCAAGGGCTGTGACCACAGCCTTATGCATAAGGCGCTTTCGCGATTTCGCATTTCGTGAGTCTGGAGATGAGACATCTCGACTCTCCAAGTCGCGATCCCCGATACCCCGAAATGGCGTGGGATCAACGGTCCTGATCAAAACTTGATCTGACGGCTCAGATCATTTCCCGATTTCGCATATCGCGATTTCGACATTCCTGTGATGAATGTTCTTGATGCTTCCAACTCCCGATCCACGAAACTCCGAAAGGGAGTCGGATCAATGGTCCACATAACCCCCAGAGATGGACGGTTGACGGGATTTCGGCGTTTCGCAATTTGGCATTTCAGGACTCCTGATGCTGAGAGTTTCTTGACATCTCTATCTCCTGATTTCCGAAACTCCAAAGTGGTGTAAACCTGCTGACATCACACGTGTCGAATACCTACCACGTGTCACCCTGATTCGTGACTTACATGTGCTTGAAATGTTGAATCAGTCTGACACTTGTCATTACCTGGTTGTGTCACGTGTTCCTCTCTGACATGGTTTGCTGACGTGAGTTGGATAGATCACATCTTGATCTGACGCTTGCGATTAAATAGCAATATCGCATATCATGATTTCGGGATTCCCGTGGTTATTATTCTTTGACACCTTCAACTCTCGATCCACGAAACTCCGATATGGACTTGGATGAGCGATGCATATCACATCTTGATCTGACGGCTGTGGTTAAGTCGCGATTTCGCATTTTGCGATTTCGAGAGGTTAGGGAACCTCGTTCCTTTGACTCTCTAGTCAGTGAAATGTTGATCTGTGTCCACGTGTCCTGCCTGAAGATGGACGATCCTCCTTCTTTCGGTATTTTGTGAGCCCTCACTCCTTGCAATTTAAAGAGTGTGCAGGTTCTGCTCGATCCAACGGTGGTCGGACCTTGCGATCGGATCTAACGTCCGAGATATATTCTCCATATCTGCACGCTCCTCTTGTCTACATTGAGATCTGACGGTCATCAGGAATTCGGGATGGGATCCAACGATCACTGACGCTTCTCCTCCGAGCTTACGCATCCTCCTTACTTGGAAGAATTTCTAAGTGTCAAAGGCATCGACCTTTGATCCGCCTGTGATCCTAAGTACTCTATCTCCCTTGAGCTTTAGTCATGAATTAACCTCATCCCTGGTGCGCACCTACGCACTGCATTCGAATCTGTGCTAATACCTCCTTAGCTTACTTTGTTCCTGTTTTTCCATCGATGCACACTTTGATCCTTCCATCAATGACAAGCGCATACTACCTATAAAGCATGCCAACCATCCTCTGCACTATCTCTTCTGATCTTATCGAGCTTGCTTTGCAACATCTTCCCAACCTACTTCTGATGCCTGTCTGTTACATTCTTCCTATACTCATGCCATCTTCACTGTTGTACTTGCCATCAATGACAAGCATACGCTACCTGTTAAACATTTTCCAACACTTGGATCTTATGCATTTTGACTTGTCCATACTTGGGGGGAATCACAAGATTCCCTAGCAAGTTGGTTCCTTTAGGAGTGAGTTTCCACTGGGTGGGTTCATGAAAGGCCATCGTCCATTCCCACCATACTTATCACTTTTCATCATCTTCCCGCTCATCCATCCCATGCATTGGTTCGGGCATTGGGTTTTCCACGCTAGTTAAGGGTTGTACCTTGCCTTGTGGGAAGAAGGGGCCAAAGGCCCAGGGGGTAAAAGTAGCTAGAAAAAGATAAAAGTTGAAAGAACAAAACTTTCAGATGCTTCGCCCAGGGATCCCTGACAAATCAATAAAAGGATTCTAGATAATAAAAAGGAGGGACCCATAAAATAAATAAACTCAAGACCTAGTTAGAGGATAGGGGGTCTCATCATGAACCAACCTATTAGGTCCATGGGCATGTAGCGGTATGACACTTCCATTCAACTGGTCACCATGCTAGGGTAGTGTATCTTGGTAGCATGGCCAAGAGAAAGGGGGTCTCATCATGATCCAACCTTCTCATCTATGTGAAATGCTTGTGGGTAACACTGTCACCACTAGTCACCATGCTAGGGCAGTGTCCCCCCACCTATTTTCTTGAAAGAAAATGTAATAAGACAAAGAGAAAAAAAGGCATTGAATGGGATAGGAAATATTTGCATCCAGAATAAGGTGCATCTCACCCTCTTTAGAGGCACCCACAGGAAAGCCCTAAATTTCCCTGTCATCACTGCACCCCTTGCCCAAACATCCCCTTACCATCTCATACACTTACATGACCTAGATTGGTCTTCACCCAGGGACACCCCACACTTAAAGAGAATTATCTCAATAGGACATCTTGAGGTCATCTCCAAACTTGGCTTGTAATTGAAGGTCATTGTAACTGTATAAATAAGGGTTTTTTCCCTTGTATTTTTTCATCCTCTTTCACTCACACAAGTGAGGCATGAAATTTGCACCGTACTTGAAGGTTATTGGCTGAAATTTTAGGTTCACTTCTTGGAGGAGGCTTAATTTGGTGTTTCTTGGCTTTTTTATTGGTGGCAATTCTTCAACTAGGATAATTGCTAGATTGTTCTTGGTGAATGTAAGTGAATTTGTGCAATCCTTCTTTGGATTGAATGGTTATGGTACATTTACTTTGCATTTATTCCAATATTATGAAATTGCTAGTTTAAAACCCTAGGAGAACAAGCACATGATATTGTGCTTGTCTTAACAACTTTTCACCTACTAGATTGTGCTAGAAACCCTACCTTTTGAAGAATTGTACTAGAGCCCTGCCATTGCAGAACTCTAGTATCATTTGCTTCATCAAGCCATTATTTTCTTCAAGCTTTAGCTATAGAAGAAGGAAAACCGCTAGGGCCTAGGGTTACCTACTTCCTAGTAGTCGTTTTCCTTCTAAGGTTTGTTGATTAAGGCCTTGGGTTACCAACACCTCAGTCATCATCCTTCTTTTTTCTTAGCTCCTACATTATTATTTGTTTACTTCAAGTTTGGTGTTGCAAAGTGACTCCATTATCCCTAAAAGGCATTGATTTAGACTTTGAATTTGATTGATTGATGAAACCAACCCTTAAATCTTTTACCTCAGGCAACCTATTAACCTTTCCTAACCCTATATTAGACTAATTCACTAACCTTCTTGGTGTTGTTACAAAAGTAAGCTACAACCATTTATTACAACAGTAAAAACACTTAAAATAAATTGCAAAAGTTGATTTTTGCATTGCCTAATTAGCTTCCGACAAGTGCTAGTACATTGCTATTGTTGAGTTATTATTTTTGGTCATTGTGAAGCTCTTTTGAGGCTTTTATTGTGAATCTATTATCTTGTATACATTGTTGTTATAAGATTATGTTTTCTTCATATTGCATCAACTTATTTCTTTTATTGACAAGTCCAAGGTTTTATGAAGCACTAGCCTCAAATTGTACTTATAAAAGATATTGTTTTCTTGTTGCTTTGTTCTGGGAAGGTACATCTAAGCACTTCATTGCTTCATTGATTAAAACTATGGGACTTTCTGATCAGTGTGACTTGTGAGAGGGGATATATTTTATTGACACTTTAACCTTTTCCTTCTCAAACCCCCAGGTCACCATGGACGTCTCCCCTGGGCTATAATCCCTAAATAGAAAGAGGTATCTTATTAAGGTGGCAGTGATAGGACAACCTCATGTTAAGCCAATTTGCCTTCCCTTAGCCTTTCACTTCGGGAAAAGTACAAATTGCACGATAACAGTAACTATTTGGTAAACATTGTTGATATTATGGTAGTTTCAGGAGGTATTAACCTCCATGTGTAACCTTTGACAAGACTAAAATATTCCAGGAAGGAAGAGGAGCCCTAAAACATTGGATAATAACCCTAGAAGACAAGTCGACTCAAGAGAATATTTAATATTGAGTTATTAGCCTCAAGGAAGAGAATTCGGCCCAGTCAAGTGAGATAGAGTAGTATAAATAGAGGGCGCTAGAGCTCATTTGTTACTCACACACTCACAACTACATAAGACTAGTGGTGCACAAGTTTGGAGAGAGAGTGCAGCTGTAGCTGTTGCAACTGGCATTTTGGTTTTGGACTTTCTCTTGGTTATCGGTTTGGAATTTTTTCTTGGTATTTGGTTATCCTTTCTTGGTGCACTAGCCTTGGTTGGCTATTGGTTATCTACCAGAATTATTATAACTACCAAGGTTAAGGTGCTTGGGGGTGGCCTTTGTGCCTATGGTTGGGTGACAATATTGCTATATTGTCTATGGTGAAATGAGCACACCCATTTTTCTAACAAGTTATGGGCCCACACCTCCTTCAGTCAGTCTAACCATTGGAAGGAATCAAAGCCATAATATTATCAATCTCTTTGAACAATTGTCGCTAGGGTCTCTGGCAGGTGCAGTTACTAAAGCATTGTCGCTAGGGTTACTAGCATGTGCAGTTGCAAACCCTAAAACCCCTTTCCCAACACCTTATGATGGATCACTTTACTTAAGGAGAGTATATTCTAGTGCGCCTTAGTCCAGCGCACCTATTGGCACTCTTAGAAGGAAAAAATGTCAAGGTTTAAATTTTGGGTCAAAGTCAATGTTTGACAAGTCAAAGTCAAATTTTAACCAGCTATCAGTCAACATAAATCATGAATGAAAAGGCAGATCATCTACACTATTCAACTCTTATAGGAACTCTTGAATATGACATGTGGATAATTGATAGTGGAGCTTCCAGGAATATGACAGGAAACCAGGTCAGACTCTCCAATCTGAATGAAAAGAATACATCTCACAAAGTAGAACTTGGACACAAGAACACCTATCTAGTCAAAGGAATTGGTCAAGCCTCCATCAAATTGGAATCATGTAACAATGTTCATTTGAGTAAAATATTATATGTACCTGGTTTAGAAAATAATCTTGTATCTATATCTTTCCTAGAAGACAAAGGAAATAGAATAGCCTTTGTAGATGATGAAGTACTATCTTGGTCTAGAGAGTCCAGCATAGATAATGCTAGAGTTATTGGAACTCGTGAAGGAAAACTATACAAACTACTAGAACGTAATGATGAAGCTCTTGTACATGATGAAGTCAATCCCAGTGAAAATTTTCATATAAGGTATGCTCATCTTAATTATCAAGCATTAACTTTCCTCAAGAAAATGGTTGAAGGAATACCAGAACTACAATCTACACATGAAGGAATTTGCATAGGATGTTCACTTCGTAAAAATGTTAAGAGGCCATTATCAAGTAGCGATAATAGATCTAAGGAAATCCTAGATCTAACACATTCATATGTTTGTGGTCCGATGCCAGTTAAATATTTATGATGTTCTCTTTATTATGTAGCCTTCATAGATGATCACTCAAGAAAGACTTGGTTATATCTCTTGAAGACAAAGGATGAAGTTTTCAACAAGTTTCAAGAATTTAAAGCAGAAATAGAAAACCTCACAAGCAAGAAAATCAAGACTTTGAGAACAGATAATGGAGGAGAATACACATCCAAGGAATTTGTTTCCTTTTTCAAATCAACAAGGATTGGGAGGGAGCTAACCGTTCCTCATAATCCTCAACAAAATGGTGTAGCAGAAAGGAAGAATAGATCCATTGAATAAATTGTGAAGGAACTAATGAATGATCAATGTTTACCATGTATTTATGGGGAGAAGCATCCATGACAACAATATATGTTCAGAACATAAGTCCCTACCGCATATTGAAGGATATGACTCTATAAGAAGCCTTCTCAGGAAAGAAACCTAATGTTGAACACTTAAGAATCTTTGGGTGCCCTATTTAAATTCATAACCCCAAGGATAAAAGGAAGAAACTAGAACCCTCAGGAAAGAAGGGCATATCTATTGGATATAGTGAATCCTACAAAGCCTACATAATCTAAATTCCAGAACAACATAAGATTGAAGTCAGCAGAGACGTAACCTTCAATGAAAAGATGGATTTCAAGAAATCTATAGAAGAATCCATGGAAGAAGAATATGAAGAGCCTAAAGAATAAAGCACATGTCTTCTAGAAAGTCAGAATGAAGAACTAGAACAACTTGATCATTTGATGCAACGATGCGAACCTATTGAATCAGTCATTGTACCCAAAACTATAAAATGTCCAACTTGGCTTGAAGCTACTCTACAATAAGCAGAAAGACTCAAAGCTCCAAGTGGCACTTTTAAAGAAATCAAGAAGCCCAAAAGATTATCCAACTATGCAGCATGTATGAAAAAACTTATAAATGAAGAAACCACCACATTTGAAGAAGTAGCTCAGAAGAAACAATTGAAATAAACCATGACAGAAGAATACCAATCTATCATGAAAAATGGCGTGTGGTAAATCGTGCCTAGACCCAAGGAAAAATCAATGGTAACTTCAAAATGGGTCTATAATACCAAACATGCAATAGACAGAAGTGTGGAAAAATACAAGGCAAGGTTCGTAGCTAGAGGGTTCTCCCAGAAGGAGGGGGAAGATTATGATGAAACCTTTTCACCTATTTCCAAATATACTTCTATCAGAGCCATTATGTCTCGTGTTGCTTCCATGGGATGGATTTTACATCATATGGATGTAAAGACAACCTTTCTCAATGGAGAAATTGAAGAAGAAGTATACATTGAACAACCTCAAGGTTTTGAGGTACACCCCAGAGACACTCATGTTTTCAGATTAAAGAAATCCCTGTATGGACTCAAGCAATCTCCAAGAGCTTGGTATGCCAGAATTGACAGTTACTTAATAAGACTTGGTTTCTCTAAGAGTCATGCAGATCCGAATCTCTACTACAAGGTTGTGAACAATGCACATGTGATTCATTGATGCATGTCAAGGATTTATTTTTGACAGGTGAAGAGTCTCTCATCACCCAATGTAAGAAGAAATTAAATTCGGAGTTCAATATGAAAGATCTTGGTCTCATGCACTTTTACTTGGGACTAGAAGTATGGAAGAAGCGTGGTGAAATATTCCTTGTACAAGGAAAGTATGCAGTGAAGATTCTTCAGAAATTTGGAATGATGGATTGCAAATCCATGGTCATTCCTATGACCACAGATATAAGAAAAGTAAGAGACTCAGATTCTGATCCAGTAGACCTGTCCCTATATCGAAAATTGATTGGGTCGTTGATGTATTTAGTGAATACTCGATCAAATATTTTCTTTACTGTAAAAACTTTAAGCAAGTTCCAGGTGGAACCCAGACATGAGCACTGGATAGTTGCAAATCATGTTCTAAGATATATTTGTGGGATGCTAAACTATGGTTTAAGATACACCTCATCCAGTGATATACATCTTCATGGATTCACAGATTTAGATTGGGCAGGGAGTGCAGAAGAAGGAAGGAGTACTTCAGGGATGTGTTTCAGTTTGGGCTCTGCTATGATATCATGGGCCAATAAAGAACAAAAGTCTGTCACACTTAGCACAGCAGGAGAATAATATATCACAACATGTGAGGCATGTACCGAAGCAGTATGGTCGAGGAAGATAATTTCTAGATTATTTGATCAGGCACCAGATTTAACCGTAATATAATCTGACGATCAAAGTTCTATGAGGCTATCAGAAAACCTAGTGTTTCATGATCGATCAAAACATATTGAGATCAAATACTAATTTATCCATAATAAATTCTAGGAAGGAGAAGTGAAACTACAATATATCTCCACAGATGAGTAGGTAGCAGATATTTTGACAAAGCCTTTATCTAGGATAAAGTTTGAGTACTTAAGGGACAATATGGGGCTCGTGGAGATAACTCCCTTAGATAAAAGGGAAGAGATGGCTCCCTAGGTTGGGAGGGAGCACTGATATATTATTGATTCATGGGTAGTCATTTTCTAGTTTGGAAAATGGTCCAGGTTGGGCAGTTTCTTTCCAGTCCAAAAAGTGGTTCGGTATTTCTAACGGACAGGTATTTTCTAGTTCAGAAAATGGTCCATATTGGACAGTCATTTTTGTAATGAAAATGGTCTGATAGATTGTTGATGTACCATAGATAGTGATTCCCCTTGTGGCCAGTGTGGGGGAATGGTATAGGACAGTAATTCTCTTTGGAAGTCACTCTAAGTAGTGGTCAAGTAGAATGGTCTGCCTCACCAAGCAATCATTATTTCGAAGTTCACAGTTGTGAGTAGTTTTGAAGAATGGTGCGTTTTGGAGGTTGGTGCAGGACAACCATTTCTATAGGAAATGGTTCGGAAAGTCATTCCCTAGGGTAGTCTCATTCTCTCCAGATTTCACTATGTTCAGTGTCAGAGGAATGGCCTAGTTAGGTGAATGGTCCAAGTTCAACAATCAGGGACAAGCATTCCCTAGTGCAGACTCATTCTATCCAGGTTGCACTATGATTAGTACTAGAGGAATGGCCTAGTTAGGTGAATGGTCCAGGATCATAAACCAGGGACACCTATTCTTCTATGATTTGGAAGAATAGTCTAGATATCCCATAACCGATGTGTTACTTTCTGAGGGCAAATGCTCTTCCATACCTCACAGATGTGAGTGGAAGAATGGCCCAGATGACTTAACTTGTATCATGATATTGTTTATGCAGATTGATATCATATGATATGATTGTTGTAGAGATTGTATGTCTCTGGACAGTAGTTGTATGTTATTGTGGTGGATGTGATCCATTGGTAGTGATTGTGTGTCACTGGTTAGTAGCAGTGTGCTATTGAGAGTGGTTGTGTACCATTGTATAGTAGTTGTATACTACTATGAATAGACACAATTGTGTTCTATTGGATGGCATTTCTCTGATTGCCATGGAGACTATCTACTTGGATAGTGATGATGGTGCTCGTGATTTGATCATGAGATAGCATGTGTGGCTATGATGATGCTACCAGTTGAATGGTTTGTTTGTGCTCAAGACCATTACCTTTAATACCTCACTAGCTACAAGGGAGTGTTGATATTATGGTAGCTGTGGGAGGTATTAACCTCCACGTGTAACCTTTGAAGAATAGAATATTTCGTGAAGCAAGAGAAACCCTAAAACGTTGGATAATAACCCTAGAAGACAAGTCGGATAAAGAGAATATTTAATATTGATTTATTAGCCTCCAGGAAGAGAAGTCGACCCAGTAAAGTGAGATATATTAGTATAAATAGAGGGCGCTAGAGCTCATTTGTTACTCACACACTCACAACTACATAAGACTAGTGGTGCGCAAGTTTGGAGAGAGAGTGCAGTTGCAACTGTTGCAACTGGCATTTTGGTTTTGGACTTTCTCTTGGTTATCGGTTTGTACTTTTTTCTTGGTCTTTGGTTATCCTTGGTTGGTGTGCCAGCCTTGGTTGGCTATTGGTCTACTACCAAAATTATTCTATCTATCAAGGTTAAGGTGCTCTGGGGGTGGCCTTTGTGCCTATGGTTGGGTGAAAATATTGTTGTATTGTCTATGGTGAAATAAGCAAACCCATTTTTCTAACAAACATAACTATAAATTATTTGTTACTATCCTTTTTTTGGCATGTATGACTTGTACGAGATGATAAACCTATGACGAGGTGGTAAGGTACATATTATCCTAGAATCAATGTTGTAGTTGCAGTATCATGTGTGATTTGTTCACCTCACACATAGGGATTTATATGAATTTATGCTTTTCTTCCCCATAAAGTTGAACTCAAGTTATAAGTTGGAGATGTGTACAACTATAACCATAAATAACTTACAACAATTACATGTGTCCTTTAAATATACCATAATAAAGAGAAATGCCAATATAGATTGGGGGATGGGAGATACTATCCTTTTCCTCTATGAATATGAATCACATAATTGTTATCTTCAATCTCAATTTGAGTGTGAACAACAAACCTACCTCTTGAATATTTGAATGCGGCGAATTCACTTGTATCAATTACAAACACTCTAAGACTCTTGGGAAAATATGTTTCCTTATACAAGGGAGTTTGTTTAGTGTTTGGTATTCTTTCCTTGTGGTTTACCTTGGCAACCCCATATTTTTGGTAAGTCTAAGGATTGTATCTCAATTATTCAATGATACTTATCTCAAGTAAGTAGGAAACCACAAATTTGTTTGTTATACTCACTTATTATTTATGTGTGGGTGGGATTTCCAATTTGGAATTGAAAGTCGTCTTAAAATGGACAAGTGGTGACTAAGACCTCTCCTTATTTTTTTATTTTTATTTTTCCAATGCACTCCCTCACGGTTTTGTTGCAACTACCCTGTTTTTTACCTTTGTCTTCCTTTTATTGTTTCACATGGTGTTTTCCTTGTGTTTCATTTAGTGTTTGGTTTTATTACTTAGTGGTTTATCTTGGAAACCACATCCTTTTCGTAGTTATAAGGATGAAAACTCATTTATTCCATGCCACTTTTCTCAAGTAAGTGAGAAACAAAAAAACATTGTGTCTCCTCAGTTCTTCCTTGTGCATGGGTGGGCTTGAAAGTCATATAAAAAAGTTAAGTGATGGCCAAGACCGCTCCTTATTTAGAAATTTCTCCCTTGTTGTTTCATTACCTCCACCTCGTTGTTCTCCTTCATCTTCCTCTTCTCGCTCCACATGGTGTTTTCCTTGCGTTGTGTTTACTGTTTGGTCTTCTTTTGTTGCGGATTATCTTGGAAACCCCATGTTTTTAGTAGGCGTAACGACGAGAAATTATTTATTCTATGCTACTCATGTCAACGAAGTTGGAAACCCCAAATTCATTTGGTCTCCTCTCTTCTTCCTTATACACAGGCAGGCTTGTCAATTTAGGCTTGCAAGTTATCTAAAAAATATGAGGTGGTGATGAATACCTCTCTTATTTTAATATTTTTTAATTTTAATTTTATCAAGTGCTCCCTTGCAGTTTTTTTCCCTCTTCCTTATTGTTCACCTTCATCTTCCTCTTCTAATTCTGCATGGTGTTTTCCTTGTGTTTCATTTAGTGTTTGGTCTTCTTGCATTGTGGCCTATCTTGTAAACCCCATATTTTTGGTAGGTGTATGAATGGACACTCATTTATTCCATTCCACTCATCTCAAGGAAGTGAGAAACCCCAAATTTGTTTTTTCTTCTCAATTATTCCTTGTGCATGGTGGGGGTTGCCAATTTGTGCTCGCAAGTCGTCTCCAAAACTTTTAAGTGATGACCCAGACACCTCCTTATTTGAAAATTTTGTATTATTTTACCAAGCACTCCCTTGTGGTTTTATTACATCCTCATTGTTGTTCACCTTCATCTTCCTCCTCATGTTCTACATAGCATTTTTCTTGTGTTTTTTTAGTATTTGGTCTTCATTCCCTATGACTTGTCTTGACAACCCCATATTTTTGGTATGTGTAAGGATGGTATCTTGTTTATTCCATGCCACTCATCTCAAGGAAGTTGGAAACCCCAAATTCATTTGATCTCCTCACTTCATCCTTGTACATGGACGGGATTGCCAATTTGGGCTTGCAAGTCGTTTAAACAAAGTTAAGTGGTGAATAAGACCTCTTCTTTTTTGACAATTTGATGTGTTTTGAACAAGAGCTCCCCTGTGGTTTCATCGATTTTTATTTTTTGTTCACCCTTGTCTTCTTATTCTCATTCCACTTAGAGTTTTCCCTATATTTCATATAGTGTTTGTTCTTCTTTCCTTGTGGTTTGTCTTGGCATCCCCATATTTTGTTTTGTCGGTTCAATATTATGGCATCACAAAAGTTTTTTTTTATACTTTAGTGAGCATTGAATGAATATCATTGTTTCATGGTGAGAATTTGATTCTTGTGAAATTGCTTGTATATTGTTTCTATTTTCAACATTTTGGTTTGTTATACAATTGCGTGAGTAGCTTCAAAAGACATGGATTTTGTGTTATTCATTTATTTTCTTTGGTCCCAAGTTATCCCTTGAAAATATGTTACTCCATTCTCTTCATTTCAAGTCTTTATGATTAACTTTGTTGAACACTGGTATGGCCCTCCTCTACATAGTAACCACTTCCACCTTAGTCTCCTTCATTTTATTCATATTTCTATAGTTATTTTTAATTCTATATTGAATATGTTATTTTATTTATGTGATCACAATTATTTCCCACAAATGAATCTTCAAAAGTTCTTTAGAAAACATCAATTATCATCCAACTTTTATTTCAAGATTTATGTGAATGTCAACAACAAATAGAATTCTAGATTAATTTAACATAATATG
>SNQJ01S0246117.1:0-13149 GCA_010110895.2 Picea sitchensis | reverse complement strand
ACCTAGGGTTTTGACCTTTTAGGGTTTGAAGAGCCTTGGCTCTACAACACTTTTCAGCCCTAGATTTATATTTTGAACCTAGTCGTTTTTGCCAAAGAGTTTTAAGGAAAGAGGGAAGAGCATGAGGCCTAGCTTAAGCTACATCAGAATGAGCCTCCTCCCCTTAGGGTTTTGACTTCATGGCCCTGCCATTGCAGCACCATTGAGCCTAACTCTCTCGTCCTTAGATTTAGATCCTTCCAAGCCTTTAGTCTCACTCCTTGACTCCATAATACCCTAGGCGCTGGTCTAAAACTTGCAACGTTGAGTCTTTGGTGTTAAAACAATCTTTCAAACTTTCAGAAATTGAAACCCTAACTAACCCTAGCGACTTACTAACCCTAACTCTATGATGACGTCTTGTCTTGTTTGAACTTTTGCTTAGTATTAAAGTTGCGGCTAGGTCATCTCATGATAGATATAGGAGTGTTGAATATTTTCCTCAGCTCATCTAGCAAAACATTCACTCCATTGTCTATTTAAACTAACCTAGAATAGCGCTGACGTCACCCTTAGTAGCATAGTGACGCAACAGCAATATATATATATATATATATATATGTATGAGCACATTTAATGCATTGTGATAACATAAGGATTGATTTTGTACATGAAAGCAAGTATCATTTTGTATTTATTGAAGAAGTAATATTATAAGCCATTGCCTTTATTGCAATCATTGATTTCGTCAATAATTACATTTATTATTGCTCATATATATTAAAGATAGTCATTAGCAATTGAAGTACTAACCATTGTTTGCATGTTTTAGTTTTATTTGTCTTGTCTCGCAAACAGGGGCCTTTTTCAATGGAATACCTTCTCTTTGACTATCTTTCTTGGCAGTAATCTGTGAAAGGAAATCCTCATCTTGATCCTTTAAACCTTAAGACCTTTCAGAACCCCAGATTACTAGAAACGTCTCCCTTGGGATTAGCTACCTTGAATAGAAAGAGCTCCCCATCGAGATGACAGTTGGTGGGGAAGCTCTTGTTACGCTAATTTGTTCCTTACCTTTTAAGCTACCTAACCTCTCCTACAAACTGAGCGATAACAAGACCTATGCATTTATTCATTCTCCAAAATGAGGGTTTTTGTAAACTTCTCTTCTTTTCCAGGATTCTTTCAAAGATGACAAATCTAGGATATTGATGATTCTATGTGCAAGCACAGACCCAAAAGACATTCTGAAAACTATTAGCACCTTGGAGTATGGGGCCAAAGCCAAAGGTATTGTTTAATTACCTAAATCCCATCTTAAAGAGAAGATCAATGCTACTGACCAAGTAGTTTTGGAGACCAGGATCAAAGTCATGAATGCCTTAATTGCAAAGCTTCAAGCAGATAATAGGTTAAGAGATGAGGTTGCAAAATAGTTGAATGGGAAAACACACCAACTAGAGAACCTGAAAACCAGTGCAGCACGTGTACAAGGGGAGAAACGCCAGTTTAGGGAGGAAGTGCTGAAAATGGATGAAAAATTGCTAAACTCATTTAACAAAATTGAAAACAGCGGAAAGAAGATATCAGAAACAGAAACCAGGAGGTATACAGAAATGCAGGAACATCTAATGAAGATATGTGAGCTTCTTGATAAGGTGCAAGGCATAGAAGCTGAGCTGTTATTCAAGTTGAGAGAACACTAGGGAGGGCTTTCTGAAATTTCTACTGAATCAAGTTTAGCTCACTATCTGAATTGAGTTTAGCTCACTATCTGTAGCATCCAATGGACAAATCCTGTGCAGTTCACCTTGCCACCCTATAGATACTAATGGAGCAGACATTCTGTTTGGCTACATAAATGGAGATGCAGAGTTAGGAGCTTTCCCATGCGTTGCATGTCCAGGTAGAATCTGATGTTTTAGAAGATCCCGACAGTGTCTTCAATGAGGACAGTCCAGGCCTGGACTGTAACGCTTTAAGGGAAAAGAGTAGCCTTCAAAGTCCTTGTAAAGATGGTCCTGGTTCAATTACTATGTCTGGTGAAGATCATCAAACATCTAAAAAGACTACTAGGGAATAAGAGGGCAATAAGATGCACTGCTCGAGGGACTGGGACTGGGACGAGGAAGTCCAATTTACTGTTGTACACAATGATTCAGAACACCAGACAGTCATTTGTAGATCTTGTGATCAAATTGATGAGTTACCTTTATCTGATATTGATAGCGAAGTCCCTAGGCCTGAAGTGCAGGTGTGCGGTTCAGCAGATCTTGCTATTTTGAATGGTAATAGTCCAATTGCCAATCATAATAATAAAATGGAGCACCCTGCACCCCTCTTCTAGAGTCTCTATGACAGCTATAACAAAAGATTTCGAACGAGAGTCGACACTATATCTGCGTTGAAAAACGACACTATAACTGCGTTGAAAAATGTTATCATCGGATCACCGGATAAAGGCAACAGTGGCAAAAGTGATTTGCCAAAAGACTTCCCATTCTTGCAGAATCTCGTTCACATTATAGGGTTGAATTTATGGACACTGTAGACAGGTTTAAATCTGGGAACCAACATGATCTCCATAACGCTCATTCTCCTCTACGCCCACAAAGTATAATAAAACCTTACTCTGAAATCTGACTCCATGTCTTTCAATGGGCTAAATATGATGGCCTAAGGCCATTGAATTTATATATCAATGCAGAACAATTTCAAGTGTGGGGATCCAGATGTACAAACTGAGAGACTGTCTGGAAGAGATATTTCACTAAGGCAACAATATACTAACGTTATTTTCCAGTCAACTTGCTTTAGATGAAACGAGAATAGATATTTCACCTAACTAAGGCAACATATATTTACATTATTTTCCAGTCACCTTGCTTTAGATGAAACAAAATTATTACTGTTTCCTAGATCATATAGATCTAGGTTTCTATTATGAATCTATTTGGCTTTTTGTTTTTCTAATAGAGATTTATGAACTATTTTTTTAACCAGAGGGGATCAGTTTCCTGGCACATGTAGCTTCAGTGATTCTTAGGTGTTCTGTAGTAGAACCATACAGAATGCTTCAGTTATTCTTGGGAATTATATAGCAGAGCCATGCAGAATGCACTGAGAATAAAACAGTACATCTAACTTCAGTAACTCACATAAAACCATACAGAATGGACTGAGAATAAAACTCGGATTAATGGTAGTAAACAAGCATCAATAAGTGAACCACCCCAATAGAAAAACTATGTTTTTCTTATTTTTATTGATAGACATTAAGATAATTCAATACCAAGTCAGAGACCGATCGATGATTCACAGAGTTTTAATACCTCTCAGCCCCACAGAGTTTTAATACCTCAGCAAGTTTGATGCCTAACAGTTTGATGTATATAAAATTTCATCATATTGGGAGACTGGATTTATCAATGCATATAAAATTTCATCATATTGGGGCACTATGGATTTTCAATGTAGACGAAATTTCATCATATTGGGGTATTATTATGGGCACATGTGGATCTATCATTGTAGATAAATTTGTGATCATTGTAGCTATCATTGTAGATAAATTTGTGATCATTGTAGCGCTGAGAAGTATTAAATATCTGCAAAATCTGGAATGGATATACAGTTCATCATATTGGGGTATGTGGGTACTGTGGATCTTTCAATGTAGATCAAACTTGTGATCAGTGTGGGGCTGGGAGGTATTAAAACTCTCTAAATCATCGATTGATCGGTGTCTGTCTTGGTATTGAATTATCTACATCAATAAAAATAAGAAAAACATAGATTTTCTATTGGGCTGTGGTTCACTTATTGATGCTTGTTTACTATCATTAGTCCGAGTTTTATTCTCAGTTGACCAATATGGTATGCAAGAGTTGCCCAAGCCAAAAATTTTAATGCACTGAAAGAGTGGAGGGCTGGGTTTTTTAAGGGTTACACATGAAATTCTGTGCACCTGGTTGTATAACACTGGAAAATCAATCTGCTTCAATTATCCTTTCCACAATCAAAAAGCTAGGAACCATTCTATTTGAAATTTTTTCCTTTATTTAGAACAATATGGTACTCTGCAATTCAGAGACTTGGTCCAAAATGTGCAAGTCCTGAGTGACATTCACTGTAAATGTGCCCTTCAAACCCCTGCAGCTTAGCTAAAGAAATTCTATAAAAAGTCATTTTCAAAACTAAAAATAAATCAAATATGTGTAATCATGGTACTCTGTAATCCTTACAGGGAATATAGAAAGAAAGAAATAAAGTACTTTTAACATCCACGAGGCTAAAAAAAAAATAGCCTATGGGACAAGGCAGCCAAAGTGGGCGCATCTGAAAGAGTTGCACAAAGCAATAAAACTATGTGAACCTGGTCTAATATATGGAGACTCTGTAATCCTTACAGGGAATATAAGGCAGCCAAAGTGGGGGTATCTGAAAGAGTTGCACAAAGCAATAAAACTATGTGAACATGGTCTAATCTATGGAGACGTGGACATCAATTCACTGGGCAAAGGCATTCAGGTTTGTCCTTCAATTGAAGAATTTTTCTGTAAGAAGTTCATAATAATGATACATAATTCCATTGCATATAAGCGTTTATTTCTTGCAAGGGAGTGCTATTCGGAAACTGAAGAATAACTGTTAGGCATCAAACTTGCGCTGAATATGCAGGCAACAGTATATTCTATAAAGAATTCTAGTGTATGTGCTGCTTTTCCATAAATCCACAGTACCCACAATTACATTACCCAATATCATGAAATCTATATCGGTTCCATAATTTACAGAATTTTAATACCTCTCGAAGCTACACTGATCACAAATTTAATCTACATCAGAAATATCCAGAATTGTAATACCTCGACGGATCGCTGGGCTTCGACTGGGCTGTGGGAGAGAGATGTTCGTCACGGGAGAGTTCTGTTCAAGCATCCGGTTCCTGGATCAGGCTGCAGGGGAGAATAGTCTGGAAGGCCCAGGAGTGGGGGCGTTTGAACCTACGTCCGCCACCCTGAACTGAATGGGAGATGGGACATAATGCAGCCACGCTACGAAATGGGGCGACGAGCAAATAGCGATTGGCGAAAGGTGAACGGCAACAGGATGGCCTCCCAGCACCGGAGACATCCCATTTCGTAGAACATGTAGCCTACACCCATAACAATTGGTAAAACAAAGTTGATATAAACCCAATGATAACATTTACATTCATGGACATGGGTACAAGTTACAACGGGGTTCCAATCATGATTACAAAGAGAAATAGGGTTAACAAGACTTGTATTGTGTATCAAATAACCAGCAAACGAGACAAACATTAATAGTAAACACAATCTGACAAGTACAAGAATCTCAAAGAAATCTGACAATCTAGACAGAAAATAGTCGGTACAGTAGATTGGTTGAGAAAGAAATCTGACAACGCCTACATACATAATAACCCTTTCGCTCTGATAACTCGCAAATTTCCCAAGAAGCCTTAAAAAATGCATTGTAATGGAAAACAAACATTAGAATCAACAATTCATTATTCAAAAAAACATTCATGGACATCCTTAATTGCAATCAAGCAAAACCTCTAAGGTATCCATATTTTTAAAGTCCATTCAAGTTTTGAATTGTTTTGAAAGAAAATAAAGAAGCTACAGTTAAAACTAGTTGGCATTGTTCTACTCAATAGACATTCTTCAACATCCTTAATTGCGCAATCAAACAAAACCACCAGGTATCCAATATTTTTGAAGTTCATATAAGTCACTGAAAAATTAGAAAAACGGGATGGCATCCAACTACCAGGAGACATATATTGACAATTGGTAAACATTTTCGCTTTATGCAATTTGCATCACCTTAGACATCAGTTTGGCGGAAAACAGAACAGGTGAAAAGAAAAGGTTCTTCAAAGGTCATATCAAAGTTCAAACTACTTTAATCTCATAACCATCACTTAGAAATACTGTCGTCAATTTAACAGCAGATGCTCAAAATATAAACTGCAAAAACTGAAACATTGTAATTCATAAAATAGATACTCAAATATTCATTTTAATAAAATAGAATATGCCCATTAATTAAATATTGTTTCCAAAGCATGGAGTGCCTTCATTTTAATAAAATAGAATATGCCCATTAATTAAATATTGTTTCCAAAGCATGGAGTGCCTTCGCTCCGTGCGGAAATAAACTCAACCACAGTTTCAAAACTGAAATCCTAAATGCATTATACTAACTTTGAAAAATAACATATGCTCGAAAAAATTAGTGTCCCAAAAGTTCAAACTCCCTTGGCTTGACTCAAAAATCTACCACTGCCTCCAAAACTTAAACATGTCCAATTCCCCAAACCCTGATTTTTCCATCTGTGTAACCAGAAAACAATGTGCTTCCGTCTGCACTCCAACTCAAACTGGTACAATAAGGTATCTGCAAGAAATGGAGAAATAGATAAATCAGTTTGATGCTCAAATTCTGAGATCAAAACCTCACATCAATTAATGTGAGAGTAAAACTTATAAAAGAGCTAAATGATGAAATAAATTTCTATACATATGTACTCTTGGAATAAATTCTATATATACAAAAAAGTCAACAATGAAACATATTTTGATAATATGGTGCTTACTAATCAACGGAGCAGTAAAAAATAAGCCATAAACATAATACATTGTTTTTGTTAGAAATAAGAACTGCATTTGGAAATGAAAACATTAGGCCAAAGGTTTCTAGGAAAAATTAATACAAAAGAAAAAGGGAAATTAGTCCAAAATATTGATACCACAATAACGTTGGAAATCTCAAAACTGTAAATGGTAAACCTCCTTCACAAGCCGATAACAAATATCATTGCAAATATGGGGTTAAACAGCCCAAAGCGTTAGCTCAACCAGCAACTGACTAATACAATAACTACTCAAACAAAACCGCCTAGCAATGCAATATAGGCAGCAAGAAACCCTATGAAGAATTTTGACTCAAAAAGACGTTCGAATGAGATATTTACTGAACAGACACTTCAGAGCTTTACTCAAAATGAAACTGCTCATCAATGCAGTTACATAGGTAACTGAAATTCATAAATTAGGGCACTGATAGAATGATGATATCGTTCTATACAAAAATGTATTTGCTATAATGATCAGTGTACAGAACAAATAACAATTATAGCTTTCAAAAAAATTTAAAAAATTGTGAATCACGAGATCTTAACTTCAATTTAACAATCAATCTTAACTTCAGTGAGAAGGCGAGTGGTTTGGACCCTGAGCTTCGCCAGCGCAATTAACATAAAGTGTAAGTGTGTGCAAATGAAGACAGGATAATAACAACGTAACATGGGTACAAAACCCTAAATGTTCACACACAGACGGAACAAAAATAAAATTAAACTAGGGTTCGAAATCCCTTCTAACCTGAGCCTTCTTGTTGGGAATGAAATCGGGCCGGAGGTCGGCCACAATGCTCTTGCTCTCCAGATCCCAAATCTTCACACACTGCTGTGTGGCGGCACAGAGCCAGTACCTGTTGGGGCTAAAGCAAAGGGCATAAATAATATCCCCGGCATCCAACGAGTACAGCCGCTTCCCTTCCGCCAAGTCCCAAAGCATAGTAACGCCGTCTTTGCCACCGCTGGCGCAAAGCGAGCCGTCGGGCGAAACGGCAGCCGTGTTCACATAGCCGCCGTGCCCGACGAGCGTGTTCCTGAGCTTACAGTTAGTCAAATTCCATACCTTTACCGTGCGGTCCCATGAGCACGAGACGATGGTGGGGTTGGTGGCCGATGGGGAAAAGCGGACGCAGGAGATCCAGTTGGAATGGCCCTCGGCATCAGGCTGGATGGTGTACTTGCACTCGCCAAGGGTGTTCCAGAGCTTGATGGTGCGGTCGCGGGAGGCGGAGACAATCTGGCGATTATCGATGGAAAACGCGACGCTGAGTACGTCCTTGGTGTGGCCGACGAAGCGCCGGGTGGTGAGGCCTGTGTTGAGGTCCCAGAGGCGGAGCTCGCTGTCCCAGGAGCCCGAGAGCGCAAACTGACCGTCAGAGGAAATGACCACGTCCTGGACGAAGTGTGAGTGGCCAGTCAGGCGGCGACGCGGGACGCCATACTTCTCGGGCTCCTTGGTCAGGTTCCACAGGAGGATCGACTTGTCGCGGGAAGAAGAGACGATCATGTCCGAGTTGTCGATCGGCGTCGCGATGGCCGTCACGGCATCGGTGTGGCCCTCCATTGTGCCGCGCAAAACCAGTGCTTCCGCCATGGCTTCTCAGACTCTAATCGCACTACTGGGTTTTTTTTCTTCTTCGGCGGGTGGCCTCTGCCGATCTGCTCGTGTTTTGTTCTCGTGCTGAATGCTCCGCTACATTAACAGTAAGGGATAGGATAAGAAACCTGGCCGCGGTGTTTGGGGTTTTTAAACGATAAACCCTAGCGGTAAGATTTTTAGGGTTTGGACCGGTCTCGAGTTCCAAAACCGCAACCACGCGATATCTAACCTTTTTCTGGAAGTTGAAGAGTATTTCCCATATATAATTTGACCTTCCATTTATAGCTGCAATGGCACTAGGCAAGACCCGTATAAACCCAAGCGTAATATTCAACCATTAGCATTCAATTTTTCATTATAAAAACTAGAAGAAACAAAATATGCATGGAGTTCTTTCGTGGGCTTTACTGTCGAGGACAAGGAGTTCGCACCTCCGTTCTCTCACCGTTAAAATATGCATGGAGGTCATTCGTGGGCTTTAGTGTCGAGGACAAGGAGTTCGAACCTTCATTCTCTTATGTTAGTATATCGTAGTTTAAACGTTCTACGAAATGAATTTTTTTTGGGAAATATTTGTCTGAAATCCTGTGAGAAATTGTTAGATCTACATATTTGAGTGATTATTTTTGTATTATTCGAATGCTCCAATGGTTTTTCAGCATGCCAAATCCATTTCTAAATTCATAAATAGATTTTAACAAACAAAAAATAGTGATTTCGTACAGATTTGTGTCGTTGGATTCCGACGAAAAACACCATTTCGTAGAACAATTAGATAATGCCTATTAAAACATAATATTTGCCTTCCATATGTTCCAACTTCTCTAAGCTTATTTTCTAGTGTTAGAGCCACCATCTCCTTTACATGCTAGTACAGATTCATTGTCTTGGTATAGTTTGACTCATTGCCCTTGAAATACCTTAGGTCAAGTATGACTTTACCAACCTCCTCATCTACCACTAAGTCTAGAGTTTGGGCTCTCTTCTATGTAATGCTCAATCCTATGAGCTCGACTTGCTTCGTAGTGCTCTTTGGTGATGTATGTGGTAGCCTCTCTATATGGCAACAACCTCCTCTCTCATTGTGTTGTTCTTGGGAGTTTTGTTAACCTTCTTCTTTCCTTTTTGTGATTTATGAGGTCTACCCCACCTCTTATAACCTTCCTCTCCTATATCATCATTAAGGGCTTATAAAACCAAATGGACGAGGGTATAGTCCATTTTATTCTCCAAAAAGAGCACCAAAATCTTATATGACTATGAAACAAGGAGCCTCTTTGCCTCTACGCTCTTCTTTACCTACACACATATTCCCTTCTCKTCTAGTCCACTATTAAGATAAACTATAGATGGAGGGGTTTCCCTTGATGGGATTGGGCTTCACTGAACCAATAGAGGTGTCCCTCCATGTTACGCAGTGATGAGCAAACTCGTAACCCCTTGTTACATAATGATTTCCTAACTTGATTTGCGTTCATGAGGAAGAGAGTTAAATAAGGTGATGGGATTGTTGCCAATTATATGTGGTATGACAAATCCAAGTCAGTGCCTCTCTATCACCCCGTCCAAGGGGTATGGGTGGACATTGTTTTTTTTTTAACAAGAATGACTAGTTTATATTCAAAAAGAGTGTTGCAACAAAGGTTGAATCAGCAAAGAGATACAAGGAGTTCAAAAAGAAAAGGCAATTGTCTAACAACAAAGATTTCATTTTGTGGCCATACAAAAATTTATACTTTAGCATATGACAGAGTGTCTCTTTGCCATATGTAAATTTTTACATATGAATGCAACAACAAAAATGGCTTTACATATCATTAAAACCTTGATTATTTTAATTAGAGAGTAGTATCCACTATCCAATCCTGGTATGTCTCCATTGGGTGTTCTGCGTCGGCCTGAAGTTGTTGGTCCACTTCCTGAACTTTGGATCCATGAGAAGGGGTTGGTGATTGCACATTTGCTTGATTTTGCATCCATTGTCGTCAAATTTCCTAATTTCCCTGGCGAAGGACCTGGATTTTTTTGTTCTACTTATTCATGGCCCTAAGAATGATGCAAGTCTCTTTGTCATGCTTTTGAGTCTGCTCTTCTAGCTTAGTTTCAAGATGTGCAATCTTTGCTCTCTGCGTTTCCAACTCACATCTTTGCTCTCCTAGGTTTTCCTTCAATTCCTGGAGCTCACGGGCATAGCAACAACAAAGGTTTGGGTCGTGTCGCCACGTTGCACTCTCAAACATTCTAAGAACCTTATTGACTACAAATTCTTTCACCTTGTGAATGAAATTTGGAGCATCAGTGCGTAGAGAGAATTCATAATTCTCAGCAAAGGAGCAGTGGTTTAATTCCATGGTGAGATGGATTGGTTCATGAATCGAACAGAGCTTCCACGTGATATCTCTACGTGTGAGTTGATGTGGGAGGAAGAGGTCGTAAATCCCACATCATGTATCCATCATCACCCTGAGATTGATATAAATGCGCACAAGTGGATGAGAATACATGTACCAGGCGATACACGTTGACATGAAGGGGCGGCGATGTTGAGTTATGTGATTGAGAGGTGATGTGTGCTTCGAGATTATCAGATGGTGTAACGTCCCCTGGCTTAACCAGGGAACATTACTACATGGAAACTCATTAAATCATTAAGATTTACTGATAATTATATTCTTGTAGCTTACCAACTACAAATCACATACATATTTAACCATTTGACTGATACCACAGTTCTAAATAAATCTAAAACCATATATATTAAACATGAATGCAACTATTCAAGATGATCGCAAACACACAGCATTCATATAGCCCATTTACACAACAAAATAATATAAGAACATAACATAAAACACTTATTTATTAATAATTAACCAACTAGTTGCATATGAAGGATGAACCTCCCAGCCATAGGCGTTGTTGTTCATTTTCTCTCAACAGCAGGCCACCCCCAAGTTGAGGCTATGAATCCACAAGGAGATCCAACTCGTTGGTTGTCCACTCTCTGCACACATCAACCCCAAAATCTAGGTTGTATTCCCACAGCAATTCCAATCCTCCAACTCTCTCTTTTCCCACAACCTGCATTACCAAAGGAATATACCCCCTTCAATGCTCGCAGCCCCTCGAGTTGTATCATTCATTATTAAGAACCAAAATGCTGAAAATCTCATAAATTATATAAGTACACACCATGTACAGAATGTCAACGTGGAGCACAACTCCAATATAGATAAGTTACACAATAACTCCTTAAAGAATAGGGGAACCCCCTCCAAATAACCAAATACCTTTCATACTTCACAATTCCCCTCCTAATAATGAATACATGATCTCTTATATATAATTATTCACACTTGCAAATGAGGCCCCTTTATCACTGGGTCGACCCTATTACATATTATTTACATGTTACATGTACATTTAGGCCCATATATGCCCCCCCTTGGGGTCATATCATATACATTTAGTCATATATATGCCCCTCTTGGGTCATAACATAGTACCCTTCTTCAAAAAGCTTTGTCCTCAAAGCTTTGCATTTAAAGGCTTCACATGTGATGAAACCAAGTAATATGACTTTCTCATGCACCTGCTTTCTTCATTCCATTGTTGATGATCTATCCATCCAAAATCAATTATTTTCGGTCTTAATCCTTGGTGTCTAATTGTTAAATAATTTTCTTTCCTTTGATTCCATGTATTTTTGTTGAAGCTTCTCCAATTTGTAGTCGTTGTTGGTTTTTGATAATAGCTTGTTGAAGAGTAGTTTGGTGATGCCTTGTTCCATGAATATTGACAACTATTTCATCTTCTTCCTTCATAATCTCGATATCATCCTTCTTGTCTTTCTTGAAATGTTTCTTGGTAATGAGGGTGTCGATACGGTTTCACATTTGATGGTCTTCCTTCACTTTGCACATGCATTTCATCTATCTTCTTTCAGTGACAATGGAATCCTTGATCATATTTGTTAGGTCCTTGATTACTTTAGCCTTGGAGATAATACCATCAAATTTGGCATGTACATCCTCTAGATGGAGTTCAACTTCTTCAAGTATCCTTTGTTGACCTTCTTGAATCTTGTCTTCTTTCTCCTTTTGACGCTGCAAGGTGACCCCATCTATCAAATTATAATGTCCTTCTTCAAATTTGGCTTGCATTTCTAACTTTATCTCGTCTATATTTAGTGATTGCTCAACCTTCTTGCAAATTTAATCTTCCAATCTTTTGGTAGATTCTTCATCCAATATTCTTCTTTCTTCTTTATTTTGACAATTCTTCTTTACTTCTTTCAATCTCTTAACCTCATCCAATAGTTTTTTATTGTGCCTTCATAATCTACATATCTCTTCATCTTTTTTTTTCAAATCTTCTCTTGATTCATCTTTTTCCCACTTGTCTTTGCTAGTCTTTTCTTGCTTTAAGTTCTTAACCTCCTTAATGAGTGATTCATTAAGGGATATTATCTTTGTTGAAATAATGTAACTACAAAGTGTATTCTTATTATTATTTGATATATTATTCATTGGATCAATCCTCATTGTGGATTGATCATGTCGGTTATTGTAAAAGGACCAAATCCCCTTTTGCAGATTGGTCATAATGTAATTGTAATAGGCAGAAAGAGAAGTCGGCCCCAAAACATATCAAAGAGGCCCCAAAATATAATAAAGGTAGTTATAACCACCCAGGAGAAGAAGTCAGCCCTGCCAGTGAAAGGACACTCCCACACGTGCCAGACTTGTATAAATAAGGAGGCTAGCACCTCACTTAGACACACACTCACTTGTTCATTGAGAGACAAGTTTCGGAGCTGCAGTTGGAGAAGAGAGAGAGAGAGAGAGAGGCGCATCTTTGGGAGAGGACTTTCTGTACTTGTTTGAGTTATCTCTTG
>SNQJ01S0246116.1:0-13149 GCA_010110895.2 Picea sitchensis | reverse complement strand
AATGGGGGAAAAGAAGGGGGGATTCAGTTGTGAGGTATTGTTATGATGTCAAACTGGAGAAATGGACTGATTGCTTGTAGGAGTTGGGGATTTTCTCAGCTGACTTGAGTGGTAGCTCAGCCTTGGAGGCGAGCTGGGAAGCTAGGTACTGTCTGGATTGTGTGTGGCCCCTTTGCGGCTCGGGGGGATGAGGGGGAAGCAAAGTACCCCTAGCATTTGGCTGGGAGGTACCGGTGAGTCCTCTACGGTTGGCATGGAGTAGGATTGCACGGAGCGTGCGGACAAACCTTCAGAGGAGGTGAATAGGCAAAGGTACGCCCTTCGGTAGAATGAAAGACAGTGTAAATAGTTATTGTTTACATTCTGGACTGTGGTAATGTTTTTATTTCAATTCCAATACTCAGGCTTCCTAATATTTTTATTCTCATTCTGGATGGCGTAAAATTTATTCTATGGCTGTGTAAAATAGATATCGTTTACATTCTAGGTTGTGTTAATGTTTTTATTTCTTTTATTCTCATTTCTCTGGGTGGCGTGATGTTTTATTCTCTTTCTGGAGGGCGTAAATTTTAGTCCACAACTGTGTAATTAGTTTTGTTGTACCCTGGACTGTGTAAAAAAAAAAAATGGTTATTCATTGTCTAGCCCGTGTAACTTTCATTTATTATGCGAGACTGTGTAATTTCCATTATTTAGGGTTCAGGAATTTTCTTTAATACCATATACCCAAATGACTTTAATTTTTATTTCGAATGATCACGTAGAACGTGAGTTTATAAGTTTTAAATTAGATGCAATAAAGTTAGTAGTATTATTGGAAGGTGAGTTAGAATGACTAATTGAGCAAGAAAGTTCCTGGTAAATGTTTAGAATGTTGAGTTTTTATGTTTATTAAATTAGAACCATAAAGGCCTTTTATAATAATAAGATATCATTATTGTTAACGATTAGGAAAGAAATGGTAATTTTATTTGAATTGATAATGAGAATATTGTTATAAAAGTTGGTTGTGTTAATTATTAAGGTAATGGTGCTTAGGGTAGTTTAGTCCATTGAAGGAGGAGGTTGACTAATTGTAATTCTTATTTGATTTTGATAATGATATTAATGTTGATAATGTTTGGTTGGTTAATTATTAATGTAATGTGGTTTTAGGGTAGCTTAGTCTAATGGAAGGAAGAAGTTAAATAATTGTAATTCCTATTTGATTTTGATAATGAGATTATTATAAATAATGTTTGGTTGTTGATCATTAATGTAATGGTTTAAGGTAATTGGTTCGATGTGAAGGAAGAAGTGGGATAATTGTAATCTTATTGATTTGATAATGAGTTTATTGTTATTAATAATTGTAGTACAATGGCAATACTATTTAAATTGCAATAATAATATTTGTTTAATTTGCAATGTTAGCGATGATGGTTGAATGTAATGTTAATATTTGTTTTAATTGAAATGTTAATGATAACGTTTAAATTACCAAGGTTATTATTATTCGTTAAAATTGAAGTGTTAACAATAAGGTCTAAATTGCAATGAAAACATTTGTTAGGTTATTCCAATGTATGGTAATAATTTGGAAGGAAAGGCAAGATAATATGGAGAATGTAAAGGTTCGATGGTTTACGATTATGGTATTGATGTCGTTGCTTATTTATGGCGATTAACAGAAAATGCAACGTGCTTGTGCTTGTTGCTTGTCCCTGATCTAGTGCAAAATGGCCTTATAACTAATTAATGGGGGTTGAGTCTATTGGTTTTACCTTATGATAAGGTCTTCGTTGTTTAATGATAATTAATGGAGCAATTGTTCTTGATTGATGTCTTTGGGTCTCAATAGTGGTTGAAATTAGAATATTCAAGTCCTCGACTTGCGTCTCACAATAGAGTCCATGGGTGTCCCACAATTTTGTAGTACTTGAGTAGTATTGCATTCGTGGTAAAACTTGTTGGGGGGGATGTAGACACCTTCAATAGACTTAGTATGTATGTCTATGTGTTTCCCTGCATCAAGAATCGGTGTTGTAGCAAGAGTCATAGAGACCTTTAAAAGTGGGTTTCCACTCTTACGACACACTGAAAGGATTTACTAGTTTCTATCGGCGGTCGACCAAGAGCCTATCGACCTTCTCTCTCTCTGGAGCAAAGATTAAATGCCCTACTCCTATCTGAAATAGTAAGACCTACCTCTGATTCTTCCTTCTATGTTCATCACGATTTGCCTATACTTGGTATATGCGCTTAGTGTTGAAGATATTGTGGGGCACCTTTGTCTTGGGTAGTATTTTCTTGTAGTTACTTGTTGTGCTGCGTCTTCTTGATGTGATGTCGTTGTGGTTTAACGTCTTGTTAGTAAATGGTGGCGTCATAAAGTCCATGTATCTGTTTCCCCCTCCTACATGCACACACTTTTAAAACAAAAAAATTTGCACACATTGGCCGTTGTAATTAAGTAAGGAAATTACGTTACATATAGTGTGAGCGGGTTCAACCATTGACTTGGGTTACATCTGAGCTTTTCGTTGACTATGAGTTGGTTATTATTATTACTTTTGTTGATACGGGTTGATTGTAAATGCGTCTGGTAATCATAGTTAGAAGGAAGGGCGTCGTGGAAGCGGAATGGCGAAGTGCTAGTGGAGAGCATGATGCCTCGGCTGCATCAACTGAGGTCCCAACAGTGGCGAGGTTCTCGAGACTGAGAGAAGATAGCGGTTGGTGATGTTATTGGGATGATAGAGATCGCACAAGCGCATGTAGGCTCGTCAGGCCGTTTAGACGAAGGCGATGGCCGGTACCGGCACCCCTAAGGTTTACTGACATACGGTAGCATTCACCGTGAACTTCGAAGGTAAGATTTCCTGAGTTCTTTGGTCTTCCGAATGTACTGACCTCCGAGGCATGGTTGGAGAATATGGCGTGTGCTTCACACTTCGCACTTACGACCTCCAACATGAAGGAGTCCACTTGGTGGTATTTCAACTGAAGGGGCGCTCTTCTATGGTGGAATATGCTCCTGCCGCAGCTGAACATGGTTGTTGAATATGTGTCATGGGAAATTTTTGAGGAGCAGTTTTGGGAGAGGTAATTGTTTGAGTATTTCATTGAGTGTTAGCTTAATGAGTTCAACTCCTTGTGACAGGGTGACCATATGGTGTTGAGTACGAGGTTCATTTTTGGATTTGTTTCGGTATGCTCCGCACCTTTTACTGAAGCTCAAAGGTCAGCGGGTTCGTGTTTGGCCTTAACGGCAGCTTCGTGCAAAGGTTAGGATCTTGATACCTCAAACCTTACGGACGTTGTCCAAAAGACCCTCATAGAAGAGGAGGGCTCGGTAGGGGGTCCGAGACCGGGACTCCCACCGAGACCCACGAGGAAGAGTTCATAAGGCAGTAGCGCAGACGGCCCGGTAGCATGCAGGGATCAGCGGCTTCGAGAGGATCCACGTTCACAACACCACAAAGAACGATGCCTCAGTAGCGGGCTCCCTACAGGGGACCACCACATAAGCAACAACATTGCCTGCAAAAGAAATAGTTTAGGCCTATTCAACAAAATAGACCAGGGTTTCATGTCGGTGGGTAGTCATCTTCTGCTTCGGGTACTAGAAATGCGGAGCCAAAGAAGGGGTGTTGGACATGTGGGAGCCACACTACTAGCTAGCGTTGTCACGTGGAGGACCCGGGGCATCGGATCCAACCGAGACCCACTCTGATGGAGGGATATGAGCAAGGCCCATCAGTTCATCGCGGTGGTAAATAACCGCCCGGGCGAGCACCCGGTCGGCGTGCTCCAAGATGGCAGCGAGGTATTATGACGGGTACTAGTATTTTAGTGACCAGAATGCTGAGATTTTCATTTTTGGTGCAGCACTAAAAGGATTAAGGTAAAGGCGTGTAGCGGGATGAAGTTTAACCGTGGAGATGGGATTAGATGCAAACAAAAGGTTGGAGAAAGGTTACGGGCTATACCCTCAACCTGGGAGGTTTTTCATGAGGGTCAACTTGCACATCACGATCTTAGGATCTTATGGCGTGGAAGTGATCGGTATGGATTGGTTGGAAGCGCGTGAGGCGATACTCAGCTGTAAGATGAACCGGTTGAGCTTGGTTGATGAAGCGGGACAAAGGCGTGTGATTGTAGGAAGGAACCGGGGAGTTTCCTTGTGGTTCGTCTCTTCCATACAATTAAGGAAGAGTATGCGCAATGGGTGAAAACTTTATGCGATCCACACGCTAAACGAAAAGGGAGTAACAAAAGGACTAGAACACCTTCCAGTGTTTAGAGAGTTTGTGGACATATTCCACAAGGAGTTACCTAGGATGCCACAAGAGAGGGAATTGGAATTTACAATATACCTAAAACTAGGGATTGAACCAATAACAAGAACACCTTATCATATGTCAACACCTAAGTTACAAGAATTGAAAATGCAGCTGAAGGAGTTATTGGATCTGGGACTAATACATCCTAGCATGTGTGTCGCCGTGGAATTGCACGGTTATTTTCATCACAAAGAAAGAAGGGGCCGGATCATGGAAGAGCTGCATTGACTCACAGATCAAGCCCGGAACAAAGAAATGACGATCAGAAATCAATATCTCTTACCTAAATTGATGTCTGATGATCAAATGGAAAGGGGTCGTGGTGTTCTCAGATCGATTTGCAATCCGGTGTTATCGCGATTCTACGGATCAAGGAGGATGACATCCCTAAGACCTTTAAGATGAGATTTGGACATTATGGTTCTTGTTCTCGTTTGGTTGTGGGTACCCCAGGGTATTCATGAGTTTTATGAACAAGGTGTTCCACGAATACTTGGACAAAGTTAGGTCAAGTATTCATTGGCGATATTTGATCTGCTCTCAGTTGGAGGAGCATGTTAAACACTTGTGCTTGGTACTACAATGTTTATGAGAACACAAATTATATAGGAAGTTGTCAAATGCTCTTTTTTTATCAATCAGGATTCACTACTTAGGGCGTCATCTCCGGTGAAGGTATCGCCGTGGATCCGATAAGGTTGAGCTATTATGGAATGGCTGCGTCGTGAATGTCGAAGTCGCGTGGTTTATGGGTTTAGCAGGATACTGTCGATGGTTTGTCGAGGGTTTCGAAGATAGCAAATCCGATCAAGGTGCGAGAATAAAATGAAGTTTGTTTGAATGAGGAAAATCGCGGAAGCATTTCAGACTTAAAAAGTTATTGACAATAGCGCCCGATACTAAGGTCCCGACATGGATGCAGACTTCTTGGTATGCACTGGCATATCCAAGGAAGGTTTAAATTTGGGAGTCTTGATGCAAAGACGGATGAGTGATTGCCCACATTTTGAGGAAGGGCATAGGGAGAACTAAAAGCGTATACGATTTAGGTTATTAGCCATCGTATATGCCTTGAAGGTTTGGAGACACTACCTTGTTGGAATGAAAATTTGAATTAAAGGCTGATCATTGTGGACTACAACACATTTTATGCAAAGCAACCTGAACGCCCGGCGGGACGATGGGTGTTGAAATTGAATTATATGATATTATGAGAGATTACCTACATAAAGGAGCGATTGAACCGGTGAAGCGGATGCTTTGAGTTGGAGACTACGCATATTTTCGGTGTTACCTCTTCAAATAAATCTACATTGAGAAGATTCTCACTTTACAACATGATGATGACATTTTCAAAGAAATTCGAGAGTTTTATCCGGATAAAAGACAATGATAATTTTCCCGCGATAGTAGGGATATTCATTGGATAACAATGGTTTAATGAGGTTTAGAGATCGGATATATGTACCGCCAAATGACGACTTGAGGATGTTAATCCTGAGCAAGGCTCATAGAAGCATTTACATAGCTCACCGAGGAGTCGAAGATGAGGGCATACCCAGCAAAACCCTGTACTGGAAGGAATGAAGTCAGACATAGTCAACTTTGGTAGCTAGATGTCTAGAGTGTCAACGAATTAAAAATTTGAACATAGACCTGACGAGGATTACGCTAATCCCCTTCATTCGAATCGAAATGGGAAGTTATTTAGATGGGATTTTATTGTTGGATTGCCAGCGGCGACAAGGAGACCACGACTCAATTTTTGTAGTAGAAGACACTCTAACGAAGAGTTCTAACTTTATTCCTGTGCATACGAAATATCAGGCACCTAACATAGCTAAAGTTTTCATCAGTGAAATTGTGAGGTTGCATGGCGTGCCCTAAAGATTATATCTGATAGAGGATGCGGTGCAGGATGGTTTTGGACTAGTTTCGAAGAGGCATTAGGAACCCAACTTAATTTTAGTCGCGTATCACCCAGAGAATAATGACGGACGAACGAGTGAATGAAACAGGCGTAGGTATTGGCCTCATTGAAGTTAAGGATGCGGCTTGAGGATAGGGTCTTGGACCCGAAGCAAAATCAGAAAATGGTATTCTAAACCATAAGACAAAGTTAAAAAAGAAACCACCGGGATCGTGAGAAGAGTTATGTCGTGTACGCGGAGAGTCGGCAAGTAGTTGGTCGTTGATGGTATCTTCTTGTAGTTAAACGCGCCAGAGTTATCAAGTTTGGAAAGGGAGATGAACTCTTTCCTAGGTTCGTGGGATCTTTCTATATTGTGGAAAGAAAGGGGCCAGTGGATTATCGACTACCCTTGTCTGATTATTTAAGGCTTATGCATGATGTTTTCATGTATACGTTTTGAGACATTATATTAGTGATCCACCATATGCTTGATTATTTGGTTCATACGGTATCGGATGAGGGCGCTCATGGATGAACGGTCCAGCATCTCCTTATCATCGCGTTCGGCGGTTACGGCGTCGACGGTAGATCAGAATCAGATCAGTGGGGCAGTTATAGTCCTTTTCGGTGACCCACAGGAGGGCGCATATGATATGCACTAGAAATTTCCATTTTGTTTGATAGATAGACTTATGATCTTATGGTACATTTATTTACGCATTTATATTGAGAAACTTAGGGATGAAGTTTAGACCAAGAGAGGTGTATGTAACATCCCACTCTGGCTTGAAAACTTAATGACTGAGGACATTTTCTCGCAAGTGATCTAGACTTTATGATGTTAGACCATTATTAATTGATTATGATACAATTGGCGGATGACATGATGTTACTATTTGATGTGAAGCCGGGGGCTATTGACTCAGTTTTATTTAAGATGCGGGAGTTTTTGGACCTTGAGGATGCCGAGCCATCGGTGGGAACTTGGACTGAGTCATGGAGTGTGCTTTGGGTTGATATGTTTTACTATGATGTTTTCATTTGATTTGATGATTTGATGTTGGCGTTACGACATGATTGTTATTGTGATGCGGTGGCGATGTACCGACCGAGACTCACATATGGAAGTAAATGGAGGCCACCACGGTGATTCGAAGGTTGAGGAGAGGGTGGACAACATCATCCTATACCGCCTACTAGCACTCCACGATAGCTCCGAATTGTAGGTTCACGTTACCTACCTAGTTCAAGAGGATCCCTTGATCTTGCGTGTGAGGAAGGCGCGAGTTGCTCCGCGATGATTCTAAAGGCGGCGCAATAAGGTGGGGCATTCCTTAGAACCCTTAGTCCTACAAGTTCACCTAGCTTGATGCGACTCGAGGGGTTATAGTGTCTACCGATTAGTCAGGTGGTGGCACCTTGGAGCCACGTGAATTTGCATCCACGAAGGGCCGCGTTGCACAAAAGAAATTCAGGCAGAGTGCGCCTTGGGCACATTAGTTGCGTCAGAAGGGGCACATGTAATAATGTGAAGGAATGAGTCATCCTAAATAGCCCTAAGTTATCAACACTGAATAAATCCTTAAACATTCCCCTAACCAAGCGTCGCCAGTTGGTGAGCCCTTTGTCAAGAAAAAACATAATTCAAGACTATACATTAAATATTCATTCACCTATGATTTGCAACCTCCACCTAATCCAAGGGAGTTTCCTTCCTTAATTAAATACATAAAACAGATTCCTCCATTAATTGAATTCATAGGAATAATTCAGGTCCTTAATTGCGTACATAAGGCCTTTCCTCATTCGCAGTAATAAGCTCGATAATTTATCTTTTAGTGAAGCTACTACTACTTCGCCCTAACCCAATAATCAAGACTCAACCATCTCCTAATAACAATGCCGTATATATTCCATCTCACAATAGCTCTGCCATTCAAAATAACATTAGAATTTGCATTCCTACTAGCTAGCATCAACTTAATACGGGTGCTAATAATAAAATTAAACAAAAGAAACCCACTTAAGCTAATGTGGAAGGCCTTCACTTAAAGTGTGTAGGAATTAAAATAAAGAGATTTAAGAAATTAATTCATTTAGGTGGTTGTAAATTTGAAAGAAGAAATTAATTAGTTGTAAACTAATGGAAGTTTAAAAGAAATATATATATATATATATATATATATATATATATATATATATATATATATGTATAAAATTAAAAAAAGATAATGAAAGATGTAGTGCATTACCTCTTTGAGTTTTCAAAAAGTAATAAAAAGAAAAAAGAACTTAAAATTTGGGGTTTTAGGAAAACCACAAAACAAAGGTATCCAGAGGTCAAAGGGAAAGGGAATGGGGAAAGAAGGGATTGGGTTGGCGAGGTGTTGTTATCTTAAGTGGGCTGGTGATTTCTTGTGGGAGTTAGAGTTTTCTCATTTGTGACTTGAGTGGTAGCTCAACCTTGGGCTGAGATGGGAAGCTAGATACTTATGCGGATTGTGTGGCCCCTTTCGAGGGCTGAGGGAAATAGAGTACCCTAGCGTTTTGGCTAGGAGGTGTCGATTGAGAGTCCTCTGATCGACACGAGGAAGGCGGGATTACTTGCAATTGTGGACAAACAACCGGAGGAAGCGAACAGACGAGGTACACCCTTGGTGGGAATGAAGAATGATAGTTATTGTTTGCATTCTGGCTGTGGTAATGTTTTTATTTCAATTCCAATACTCAGGCTGCCTAATATTTTTATTCTCATTATGGATGGCGTAAAATTTATTCTAATAGTACGTGTAAAATAGTTATCGTTTACATTTTGGGTTGTGTTAATGTTTTATTTCTTTTATTCTCATTTCTCTAGGTGCTGTGATGTGTTATTCTCTTCACGGAGTAGAATTTTTAGTCCACAACTGTGTAATTAGTTTTTTTGTACCCTGGACTATCTAAAAATAAATAAAATAGTTTATTCGTGTGTGTGGCCCCTTTGCGGCTCGGGGAGCTGAGGGGGAAATAGAGTACCCCTAGCGTTTGGCTAGGAGGTATCGGTGAGTCCTCTACGGTCGGCACAGAGCAGGATTGCACGGAGCGCGCGGACAAACCTTCAGAGGAGGCGAACAGGCAAAGGTACACCCTTCGGTAGAATGAAAGACAGTGTAAATAGTTATTGTTTACATTCTGGACTGTGGTAATGTTTTTATTTCAATTCCAATACTCAGGCTGCCTAATATTTTTATTCTCATTCTGGATGGCATAAAATTCATTCTATGGCTGTGTAAAATAGATATCGTTTACATTTTGGGTTGTGTTAATGTTTTTTTTTCTTTTATTCTCATTTCTCTGGGTGGCATGATGTTTTATTCTCTTTCTGGAGGGCGTAAATTTTAGTCCACAACTGTGTAATTAGTTTTTTTGTACCCTGGACTATCTAAAAATAAATAAAAATGGTTATTCATTGTCTGGCCTGTGTAACTTTCATTTATTGTGCGAGACTGTGTAATTTCCATTATTTAGGGTTCAAGAATTTTCTTGACAGTGGGCGTATTCCTTTTCACGGTGGGCTTTTGGTTTGGGGACCTTTGTTAGAGCTTACTGCCACCTCGTTTTTATATTCTGTCACTTTGTTTTAAATTACTTGGGTCCGTTTCTTGTCTGGATTTCGATGGGCCATGTCACCTTCAGTTTTGTTGCCCTATCTTTTTCTTACGCGGTGGCTGGCCAACTTTTCCCAGTATTTACACAAGCGGATCCTTGCCTTGGTGTTGGCGGTTCCTAGGTGATTAGGGTTAAGAATACTTGCGTTTTTACGGTGATTTATTTGCGTTCATTTAATGCAATTTCCTGTGTTTTTTTTTGGGGGCTGATAGTCTCTGTGCAAATGTTTTAATCCTGTGTATTATCCTTACCTCAGCGCTGTGGCACGTTGCATTTCGAACAACTTCTTTAACCTTCAGAATATTCCCGGTGGTGTTAGGTGACCTGTGTATTTTAAAACCTAGCGTATTTTTTTTTCTCAACACTGTTGCCGGTTGGGTTTATGTTCTTCTGCGTGATCATACTTGGGCCTCTGCGCGCTTTCCTGGGCATCTCCTTGCTGGTGTTTCGCCTTAACTCCCACCAACTGAAAACTCACGGCACTCCTGACCTCTTCTCTGACAGCGCGTGGTCAGTCCGCGTCCCTATCACTGCAGGTGGCGTTGGGGTGTCAGCACGATCTCCTGGAGGGATTGACTGCACACAGCCACAGCCTAATCCCTGGCGAGTCTCTTTATGCACGCCATCCTTTACCTGAGTAATTTAATATTGTTGAGGGCACAGAACTCGATTCCCAGGTTAGTGAAGGACTCGATTCCCAGGTTAGTGAAGGAATAATAAGTCGTGAATAAATCTGCTTGCCTTCAGATAGCTAAGAATTTCCTATACCGTGTATCCGTGTCAATTTTTTTTGGGGTTTCTCCCTTCCAGTGTGCTCAGTGCCTTTATTTCCATTGTTCTATAATCGACGAGACATGGGAGGATTTTGAATTGGGCGCTTGCACTGTCATTGTATTGGTTGGTTTGACCTGGGGCTATCCTTATGATTCTCATCGTTTGTTATATTGCAATGATTTCGTTCTGAAATGATAGCCTTTTCATTATACCTTATCAAGAAGCCCACCGCAATTCGATTCCAATGTGTTTCCTTTTATTTTAATTTATTATGGATTATTTGTTTTTTTACGATTATTGTCTCCTGATCATTCTGTTAGGAATGGCACGGACGGGTTATATTCTTGATGATTATAATTTCCACCATGCCCTTACTTTAATGCGTATTCATTTAAAAAGAATTGCCTTTTACAAAAATAAAGTGTTATCATGCAATTGCCTTATTGCTTCATTTGGTTTAATCATGTTATTTAGCCACTGCTTTATTCATCCGGGTAACCCGATTGAAGTCATTATCTCCACCATGCCATTTCTTTAATACGTAATAAAAATAAAAATAAAAACATCATTACCATATACCCAAATGACTTTAATGTTTATTTCGAATGATCACGTAGAATGTGAGTTTATAAGTTTTAAATTAGATGCAATAAAGTTAGTAGTATTATTGGAAGGTGAGTTAGAATGACTAATTGAGCAAGAAAGTTCCTGGTAAATGTTTAGAATGTTGAGTTTTTATGTTTATTAAATTAGAACCATAAAGGCCTTTTATAATAATAAGAGATCATTATTGTTAATGATTAGGAAAGAAATGGTAATTTTATTCGAATTGATAATGATATTATTGTTATAAAGGATTGGTTGTGTTAATTATTAAGCTAATGGTGCTTAGGGTAGTTTAGTCCATTGAAGGAAGAGGTTGAATAATTGTAATTCTTATTTGATTTTGATAATGATATTAATGCTGCTAATGTTTGGTTGGTTAATTATTAATGTAATGGTTTTTAGGGTAGCTTAGTCTAATGGAAGGAAGAAGTTGAATAATTGTAATTCCTATTTGATTTTGATAATGAGATTATTATAAATAATGTTTGGTTGTTGATCATTAATGTAATGGTTTAGGGTAGTTAGTTCGATGTGAAGGAAGAAGTGGGCTAATTGTAATCTTATTGATTTTGATAATGAGTTTATTGTTATTAATAATTGCTTAATTGCAATGGTAATACTTGTTTAAATTGCAATAATAATATTTGTTTTAATTTGCAATGTTAACGATGATGGTTGAATCGCAATGTTAATATTTGTTTAATTGAAATGTTCGTGATGATGTTTAAATTGCAAGGTTATTATTCGTTAAAATTGAAGTGTTAACAATAAGGTCTAAATTGCAATGCAAACATTTGTTAGTTTATTCCAATGTATGGTAATAATTTGGAAGGAAAGGCAAGATAATATGGAGAATGTAAATGTTCGAGGGTTACCATTATGGTATTGATATCGTTGCTCAATTATGGCGATTAACAGAAAAATGCAATGCGCTTGTGATTATTGCTTGTCCTTGAACTAGTACAAAATGACCTTATAACTAATTAATGGGGGTTGAGTCTATTGGTTTTTACCTTATGATAAGGTCTTCGACGGTTAATGATAATTAATGGAGCAATTGATCTTGATTGATGTCTTCGGGTCTCAATAGTGGTTGGTGGATATTCAAGTCCTCCTGACTTGCATCTCCCGTAGAGGTCATGATTGTCCCTGATTTTGTAGTACTTAGTGGTATTGCATTGCGTGGTCTGCTTGTGTCAGGAGGGATGTAGACACCTTCAGTAGCCTTAGTATGTATGTCTGTGTCTTTCCCTGCATCAAGAATCCAGTGCCGTAGCAAGAGTCTCGGGCCCTTTAAAGGTAGGGTTTCCACTCTTGCGACACACCTGAGGGGATTACTAGTTTCTGCCTGAGCAGTCGGCCAGGAGCCTATCTGACCTTCTCTCTCTCCGGAGCAGAGAAATAATATTAAACGCCCTGCTTTCCTTTGCAGAAATAGTAAGACCTACCTCTACGGATTCGTCCTTCTGTGTTCGTACGGTACCTAACCCAGTATGTCGCTTATTGTTGAAGATATTGTGGGGCGCCTTTGTCTTGGGTAGTATTTTCTTGTAGTTACTTGTTGTGCGCCTTGTGTCTTCTTGATGTGATCATTGTGTTTGCGTCTTGTTAGTCATTGAGTGGCATCGTAGAGTCCAGTGTGTTTGTTTCCCCTCCTACACGCATGCACACACTTTTAAAAACAAAACAAAAAAAATTCACCTGTTGGCAGCGTTGTGGTCGTAACGAGGAGGTCGTTACAGACAGGTATGTTAACACATGGGCATAAGACATGAGGTTTTGGTCATTTCTCCCTACCATTTATACATATGGGATCACAATTTACCATTACATCCCTTGCAAAGTGCTTGAGGGACCTTGAAGACCCATACCTTGATATGTATG
>SNQJ01S0246113.1:4349-17552 GCA_010110895.2 Picea sitchensis | reverse complement strand
CCCTCCCTTTACATTTGGAAGCTATAGCTACCTTTGGAAATCATTACTTCCCTTGAACAATAACTACTGATTATTTTTCATATATTGTGCATGGTGTATTGTGGTGTATTGGTGTAACTCTTATACTATTGTTCATTTCTCATTGGATATAGTTGAATGGTTTAAGTATAAGTTGGAAAAGGTTTTAAATTATACTTGATACTGATTCAACCCCCTCTCAGTATCAACAGTGTATTTGTGATATTTGAGTAAGGCCATGGATGCATGGTTGAACCTATGTAGAAGGGCCTGAATTGTTTTGTTTTAAATAATAGTTGGGGAGGATATGTTCCATTTCCACAGAAAAAGCTAGTGTGACCTACTTAAATAGTAAATGATCAAGGATACTTTGTTGATAATATATAAGGCAGGGTGAGTACAACTTTGAGAATAACATGTAGATAATTGTGAACAATAATGTATACAATGATTTTTAAATAAATATGCATGTGAAACTATAACGTGTGCCTATGGTAGACACACATAAAATTATACTGATGCATGTGGTTTAGTGCATTGGAAATAAAAGAACAAAAAAATAATGTGTAGGTGTGGAGGAGTAAACTAAATGCATAATGAGAAAGAATGTTTACATTCCTTATGAAATATTGGGTAAAAATATGAAATAGTGAAGATGAGGTTGATTCAAGGTTGAGGTCATTTTAGATGGTGATGGATGTGTAACAAGGAAGTTGCATGTTGAAGAAGTTTCCTGTGAAGGAAATTTCTAAATAATTTGTTGGAGGATAGAGCCATAACCTTAATTGATGATGGGAAAACTAAATAATGGTATGTAAGGATTTTTGGTATAAGAATCCTAGATTACATTTTAAAACGTAATACATGAATGCAATATATACAAATGAAGATAATCAATCTGATTTTGTTTGGGAGAGGTGCATAATGCACTGGTTCATCGTGAGTGTATTATGATGTTGCAATACATTGTTACATCTAGGAAAGGTCAAGAAACAATTTTCTAAGACTGCTCAAGGAATAGAGATGGAAAGATACCAAAGGGGATGAATTGCATAAGCAATAAATGAGAAAAGGAGGAACAATTTTCTCACTTTAAAACTTTGATTGTTTAACAGCTTTGTAAACTTTAAAAATTATAGCTGGAAAATGTTCTTATGAATATGTTTAAATAAATGATCATGGTTAAACCACGATGTTGCAAAGGTAGTGAGACCTTGGGAATAGTCTAATTAAGATGAAAATTATAGACCATGTAGGAGGAGTTGGAAAAAGAGAAGAGTCCCTTAACTCCTTTCTTGTTGTTTGATGTATTTCTCTAGTATGATAAACTGATATACTGATGTATGTAATTGTTTGGAAAGAGAATGTTGATGGTTTCACTCATAAAAATAGTAAAGAATAATGTTGTAGAGTGCATATGAATACGTTGAAGACAAATATGGAATTGTTCTGCTGAGATTAAATTCTATGACGCATGAATTTTAATTTAACATGATAGCTAATATAATTGTGACTGTAATAATGCATGTGTAACAACCCCACGTTACGACCACCAAACAATATACAACAGGTCATTATTATTATTTTTATTTTTTTTTCAAAGTTGTGTTAGGAATTTAAACATTACTAATTAGTCAACATCGTCGACACATCAATCACATAAATGAATGAAACAAAACATTTAGTAATCCGATAACTACACAAGGACGACATATCATCTCCATGTGTTAACATAATAATTACATCCGCCGAACACCAAAACATTCTACCATTAATAACGACGCATTACAATATGAAACTTAAACCTTCAACGCAACTCCTAAGGACCATCAATCCATCAATTCTAATTCACAATTAAACATGACGCACAATAACCATCATAGTTGTCTATCATACATCAACATTAAATATCTTCTACCCATGAGAGTAATAATTCATGAACATTCTCATGTTAACTTAAGAAACAACGCAAGATTAAACTTCAATTAATCCATTGTGTGAGAAAATTAATTGCATGAATTCCACATAGAAAATTATAAATTAACCATCGTAGATTAGCGAGTTTTAAAGGTGCAAGGGTAAAAGTCACTGCTTCCATCATACATGACAGTAAGTAAACTCGCACAAGGTGTCTAGGGTCCACACCATCCTTCAACATTGTTTTTATGTGCGCGAGAAGTCGGTCGTCTAGACCACATTACTTTTCATTACTTTTCAGTTCACGCAAGAAGGAGTAGTTGATCATTACATTTAGGAAAAAGAAAGGGTGGTTAAGTTCTAAGGGTTGAGGGATGAATAAAAAAAATCAATCAAGAAATCCCATAATCAATCGAATGGAACAAGATGATAAAAACAAACCGAAGAGAGGTACTCCACCTTTCTCCTAAAAAGAAACATATGAAGTCACATTTAATCAATAATCTGAAATGAAAGGATAACCATCGAATGAAGAATTACGAACCTTAACTCTCTCATTCTAAAGACAACACCTTACCCTTCTCATTACTAGTGACAATTAAAACAATAACCTGGGCCAACAATAACGTTAACCCTTCTCCTTACAACTGACCATTAAAGGCATTAGCTTTTCTCATTCCAAGAACGATAAATGTTAAGTTTTTCACGATTGTGGAGACCACCAACCGTAACATTCTCCATTCTAAGACTATAAAGGACAACAAATTTTCTTAACCAAAATTCAAGAAGAAGGTTAATAATACACTTCCAGTCATAAAAGGAATTATGGAAATCGTAGACATCTAGGGATTAAACATACACTTCCATTCATAAAAGCATTTATGAAAAACATAGACAACCAAGCATCAACATACATTTCTAGTCATAAAATTAATTTATGAAAAATGTAGACAACCAAGCATCGTTACAAGCGGTCTAATAACCCGACGGTCAACGTGGGCTATCAAGAACAGGGTATCAAATAACATGCTAACATGCTCTTGTCAATGCACAGCTTGGTCACTAAATTAATTTATCCAACATTATTGCCATTTAGTTGGAGGTTATTAAACGCTTTGTTGTTGGTTGACTGTTCACTGGATTTAATGTTGAACATAAAGGTGATGAGTAATTAAATTATATGTTGTCGTTAAAATCAGAAAGGCAAAACTATTAACAGGTATCTACGTTGTGCAATGTAAGATAAAGGAAATTAATGTGAACCTATAAATAGTTGGAATAAAATCGTAGTCAAATTTGATTAAGAAATTACTGGCGAAGAAGATACTACAGACTTCTAAAGGTGAGGCCGAACTATAGTATGATAAAAACGCTCAAGGTGCATGTAGTCTAAGGGCTATCAGTTAGCTATCAATTCCCAGTCAACACTCAAGATCAGGCTGCCGACAGTCATGGAATTGCTATCCAGTAATCAAGTCATTCAGAAGTAAATAGTAAATGTCTAAGTTGTCCGGCAATGTTAGACCATCAAGAATATTTTCCAACTGATTGCTAACAAGCATTGTCACTGCCAAAATATTATACAGTTATCCCGAAAAATAGAATTCCAGACTTGAGTGTTGTGTAAGGGAAAGACGCTGACTGTTCAAGGCATTCCAACACCCTTATCTCTATACCCTACCTTGTATGTGTATAGATCCATCCATATCCTATCCACGATTATATATATATCAGTCATACTTAATATCAAAGGGCATCTAGCATCGATCAACAAAACATTTAAATTATAAAATTTAAGAGATAAAACATGATAATTAACTGGTTTATTTAAGACGTATCGCAGGACTCATCAAGAGAGTGGGCGGAGTTTAACATGAAGGCGAGGAGGTAATTCACTACAAAATAATTCCTAGAAGTGTAGAAAAACACGCTCTGTAAATCGGGAGGAATCACCCAAAGAAAGGCGCAACTTCTCAGTGAAAAGGGTGTCCGACTTCGTAGTCCAGAGGCAGGCAAATTCTCCTTCAGGCATGTTAATTTGCAGAGAAAAAAAAACCACAACATCTAACACTGAAGAGAATCGCTGGAAATGGCTCACAGTCCCTGAGTTTAAACAGAAGAGAGGTGCTGAGTTTGTTATCAAATCATCGGTTCCAGTCAACAAAATTGAAGTATTACCCACCCAAAGCTACTGAGTTTATCTCAACACAATTTGCACCAAAAATAAAATAAAGGTTGAGTGAAGAGTAGTGGTTATCGCAACCATTAGAATAGTAACAAAATCACAGCATAAGTAAAAGCAACATTATCAAATCTCCATCAACATAATAAAACACAGAGGTAAGGTATCAAGCAGAGCCCAAGAAAACGCAGGGATTAATCGCAGAAGTCAATAAGCGATTTGTTGTCGGAGAAAAAAAACCACCTTAGAGGTAACAACACAGTAAGGTGCAAGACCATCAATTAGCCAAGAATAATCATAAGGGGGTAGATGGCAGACAGGTTGGTCCTTCGCCCATCATCCTTGCACAGAAGAGCAGGGCATTAAGATCCATAGGTCTTTTAACGCTAAGGCGACGACTGTAGATCAAGCTCCTGGCCGACTTCTCAGGTGAGGACTGGTGAGCTAGGGAAGAAGGCTAAACAACCTCAAGGTCACAATCAACACATAGGGCAGTCACGATTGGCTGGGAAACGACGGCCAGGGGAAATCAATCAACCAATCAATCAACTAGGATAAAAAAAAATTCAGTCATGAACTAGACAACCAGTTTACCTACCCAATAAACATGCAGATATAAATCATAAGTCCTACCACAATCTACCATTCAATGAAGAAAGCATATTGTTTCTTGTTTGCCCTCTTTGAGTGACATCCATGTACTCCGTGTAGCTCCCAGTTGCCGACCGACGAGACTTCACCGGTACCTCCCAGCCAACACTAGGGGTAATATTCTTCCCCCTTAGCCCCCCAAGTTGTAAAGGGGCCACACACACTATCCAGAGATTTTGACTAGCTCCCAGCTCACCATGTAAGGCCGAGCTACCACTCCTCTCTGAGATGGGTATTCCCAACTCCCACAAGAAAATCAATCAAGATGATATTTTTGCAGCGTAACGTTATGCAAATAGAAGATGGTCCTTCATCCTTCTCCTTCCTTCATTTTATAGAGTTTCTGACTTCCTTTCTTTCCTATAATCTCATTTAATTAAAGTTTTTAAAAATAATTTCCTAAAATTTCTTCTCCGTACAAGTGTCACCCATCCCCTTCATTCCTCCATTATTTAATTTCCATAATTAATTATTTATCTTATTTCCCTCACCCACCTAGAGTTACTCCTAGAATCACTCCTAGGTGTCCCCAAATTCCCTCATAGGTTTTAAAGGCTTTCCCTATTATGAAATTGCTAATTTAGTTTAAAATTAGAAAGCTCTTAAATGGTAGACTCTTACTAAGTTGGATTTCCTCTTTTTCCCTTAAGTTCCCCTTTTTCCCTTTTTATGTTACCTCCTTTCCCTAGTTTCCTAATTTTTTATTTTCCCTCTTTCCCCTTTTTATAGAGCTCAAAAGGCAGTTGTGGAATTTAACCCCTTTTTCCCCTTTTATCATTAAATTAATATTTTAAAATTATCCAAATAATAAAACCATTAATTCCCTTTTTCTTTTAAATTTTATTCCAACATATTTATATATATATATTTTTGTGAATAACTTAAATTTCTTATTCCCTCCTTTTTATTACAAGATTTTAACTAAGGTTATAATTATTATTTATGTGGTTTTTATTTTTATTATTAATATTGTTATATATATATATATATATATATATAGAGCGATAAAATTTTACCACTAGCATAGTTTAGACTTAAACTTTAAATTTTCGTACGGGGCGACAATTAATTAGAGAAATCATTTTAATTTTTTCTTAACATGTTAATCATCTTAAGGCCATCTAGGTTCATTCCTCTATCATCAACAATGCAACGTGACCTTCAGGATGCACTAGGTGCTCCAAGGGTGCCACTCACCTCCTCTATTCCCTTGCGCGATGTGCCCTTCAGGACGCACTACATGCTCCAAGGGTGCCACTCACCTCAATATGTTTCCTTTGCGTGACTTTCCCTTCATGATGCACTACATGATCCAAGGGTTCCACTCACCTCTTGACTGATTTGGTAGACATCAATAACCCCTGGAGTCAACACTCCTCCAGGTGAACTTGTGGGAGACTAAGGGCCTCTAAGGAATAAGGCCCCCACCTTATTGCACGCCCCTTAGAATCATCATGAATGACTGTCGCAGTCTGCCCTCACGACATCGTGGGTCCTCTCAAACTAGGTAATTGTTAACCTACAGTTCGAGCCACAACGGGAGTGCTAGTAGGTTGTGGCAGGGTTGTTGTCCACACCTCTCCCTCAACATCTCTGGTAGTCGTGCATGACCCCTTTACTCCATATGTGAGTCTGGTCAGCAAGCTATTGTTAGCCTACATCATCAACAAATCATGTCAAAACATATTGATATCATATCATCCACTCAGATGTACTAATATCACAGTAAAACAATCAAACCCCAATGACACACTCTCTGACTCAATCTGGAGTCCAAGGGGTTCCGTCGATGCCTCTACTTCCTCTAGGTCCAAAATCCCAACACTCAGTAAAACCGAGTCAATAGCACCTGTCTATGTCAAAGTGGTAAAACAACATGTCATCAACCCATACTGCCTCATAATCTTAATCAAAAGTTTTAATAGCATAATAATCTGAATCACTTGCGAGAAAGTGTCCTCAAATAATAGGTTCACTCAGTGCACAAGAGCAGGATGTTACATACACCTCTTGGTATAAACTTCATCCCGAAGTTTCACAGTATAAATGCCGAAATAAAGTGTATCACAGTATCATATGTCTATCTATCAAACAAAAATGGAAACTGCTGGCGCATATCATATGCGTCCTCCCAGGTCGCCGAGTGCAGACTATAGTTTCCCCACTAGACCTTGACCTAATCTACTATTCGATGCCATAGCTGTCGAATGTGATGACCCAATATGTGGATTGGCTCATCCATGAGTGCCCCCTCATTCGACACCTGCTAGGTGATCAAGTCAAAACATGTGTAGGATCACTAAATAAATGTTTAAAAATGGAGACGTGAAATACATTGAGCAAAACGCCTCAAGAATCAAGCAAGGCTAGTCAATAGGCCACGGGCCTCTCCTTTCCACAATATCGTAGGTTACAACAAACCTAGGAGATATTTTATACCTTTTTCCCAACTGGATCTAACTCTTATGCAGTTTCAACCGCAAGAATACTCGATCGTCAGATCGTAACTATGGTCGACACGATGCACATCAACATAACTCTTCTATCGATCCTGCGCTTCCTGGATCCTTTGTCTTATTTTTTTCATTTTCTCTTCCATTTCTTGGATCACTTCTGGTCCCACTAGGACCCTATCCTCAAGACGATCCCATCTCAAAGGCATCCGACACGGTCACCCGTAGAGAAAATCAAAAGGCACCATCTTAATGGTGCTCTGGTAACTGTTGTTGTAAGAGAACTCCACTAGTGGCAAGAATTCTTCCCAACCCTTTTGTTGGTCCATCACGTACATGCAAAACATGCCCTCCAAGGTTTGGTTCATTCATTTAGTCTACCCATCAATCTCCAGGTGATACGTAGTACTAAAGCTGCGTTGGGTTCCCAAGGCCTCTTGGAAACTTGTCCAAAATTGTCCAATAAACATCGATCCTCGATTGGATATAATCCTCTTAGGCATGCCATGCAGACTCACAATCTCACTAATGAAAACTCTAGTTATGTCAGGTGCCTGATACATCGTATGCACATAAATAAAGTGAGCACTCTTCGTTAGAGTGTCTACTACTACAAAAATTGAGTCATGTCTCCTTACCATCAGTGACAATCCAACAATAAAACCCATCGAAATAACCTCCCAGTTCAATTCTGGAATAGCATGTGGTTGTAGTAATCCTATTGGGTGTCTATGTTCAGCCTTTACCTGCTGACATTCTATACATCTGACAACCTAGTTGACTATGTCTTCCTTCATTCCCTTCCACAAGAATAAGGGTTTAAGGTCTACCCTCATCTTCATGAATTTCGGGTGAGCCAAGTAAACTGGTCTATGAGACTTGCTTAGGATAAACATCCTCAAATCGTTGTTCAATGGTACGTAGATCCGATTTTTAAACCTCCATAAACAACACTATCAAATGAAAATCTTTCAAATCATGGTACCATCATTGTGTTTTGTCCGATAAAACCTTCGACCTCTTGTACCAGTCATCATCACACTGTAAAGTTAGAATCCTTTCATGTAGATTCATCTGAAAAGGCAACACCAAAAATATGTTTGTTCTCTGACTCAATGCATCTACTACTCAGTTCACTGTTCCTTTTATGTAAGTAATCTCGAAGTCATATTTGCTAAGCAATTTTGACCAACGTCGTTGTTGTGCGTTCAGGTCACCTTGCGTAAATATGTGTTGTAGTCCACAGTGGTCAGTCCTTAGTTCGAAATTTCCTCCAAACAAGGTAGTGTCTCCAAACCTTCAAGGCATATACGATGGCTAACAATTCCAAATCATGTGTCGTGTAGTTCTCCTCATGCCTTCTCAGTTTCCTCGAAAAGTAAGCGATCACTCATCCGTCTTGCATCAAGACTCCGCCTAAGCCTTCCTTGGATGCGTCAGTGCATACCAAGAAGTCTGCATCCATGTTAGGGAACTTTAGTATCGGTTCGAAATACTTCTGCACATTTCTCGGTCCCAACAAACTTCTTGTTTTCTTCTGCAATTCCATGATCGGATTTGCTATCTTCAAAAACCCCTCGATGAACCGTCGATAGTATCCTGCTAAACCCAATAAGCTACACACTTCCGGGACATTTGTTGGCGTAGGCCATTCCCTAATAGTCTTGACCTTAGCTGGATCCATGATGATGCCTTCACCAGAGATGACATGCCCTAAGTAGTGAATCCTTGATTGATAAAATGAGCATTTGCACAACGTCCCATACAATTTGTGCTCTCGAAAACACTGTAGTACCAAGCGCAAGTGATCGTCATGCTTCTCCATCGTCCGAAAGTAGATCAAAATATCGTCAATGAATACTTGGACGAAATTGTCCAAGTACTCGCGGAACACCCCATTCATCAAACTCATAAATACCCTTGGCATGTTTCTTAGTCCAAACGGTAAAATAGTAAACTCGTAATGTCCAAACCTTGTCTTAAAGGCGGTCTTAGGGATGTCATCCTCCTTGATCTGCAACTGGTGATACCCTGATCACAAATCGATCTTGGAGAACACCGCCGTGCCCTTCATTTGATCAAATAGGTCATCAATTCTCGACAATAGATATTGATTCTTGATCATGGCCTTGTTCAATTGACGGTTGTCAATGCAAAGCCTCCACGATCCATCCTTCTTTCGTATGAAATTAACAGGTGTACCCCATGGTGACACACTAGGACGTATCAATACTAGGTCCAACAACTCATTCAATTGCATTTTCAATTCTTGTAACTCTCAGGTCGACATCCGATAAGGCGTTCTTGCTATCGGTTCAGTCCCTGGTTTTAGGTCTATGGTAAACTCCAATTCACTCTTTGGCAGCACCTCAGGTAACTCCTCCGGAAAGACATCTGCAAACTCTGTCACCATCGGTAGGTGTTCTAGACCTTCCGCTACTCCCTTTTTTATTTAACGCAAGGATTGCTTAAGGCTTACATCCCTTGCACATGCTCTTCCATAGCTGCAAGGAAGAGATGAACCTCAGGGAAACTCCCTGATTTTTTCCTACAAGCACATGTCTCTATCCCTCGTCATCGACCAAGCTCAACCATTTCGTCTTACAATTGAGTATTTCCTCATGCGACTCCAACCAGTCCATACCAATCATGTCATCATAAGATCCTAAGATTGTGACGTACAGGTTGGCCCTTGTGACAAAATCTCCTAGGTTAAGGATACATCTCGTAACCTTTCATCCAACCTTCTATTTGGCTCCTGAAGCCATCTCTATGAAGATAAAATCATCCTGTTCGACTGCCTTAACCTTAATCCTTTTTAGCGCTACACCAGATATGAAACTCTAGGTAGCACCAGGATCTATCAAAATACTAAGGGTCTGGTCAGTGATGGTACCTGTCGTCTCGAGCACAGTCAACTGATGCTCTACCTGGCGGTTATTCACTGCTACATGAATCTGACGGGCCTTGCCCAAACTCCCATGGTAGTGGGTCCGACTGATATAGATGCTCCAACCCTTTCCTCAGGGTAGTAATGATGGTAATGTGGCTCCCCACAATCCAACATACTTTCATCGGTCCAGAAATACTGGTACCCGAAGTAGAAGTTGAATTCTAACAATAAGGCCAAACTTGAACTCCTTGACCTTAAGTTTTTGGGAAAATATGCAGATCATACATAAACACTCTAAAATGGGCCTTGCACTCGGGCACCGTGTGTCTGACTTGTCGCAAGGCGTCGAACTCGTTGAGCTGACGCTCAACGAATTCCTCAGAAATATACCGCTCTTGGAACCATTCCCATGACACGTCATCTACGGTCAGGTTCAAAAGCGGTAGGAGCATCTTCCTCCATAGAAGAGTGCTCCCTTTCAGTTGAAATACCACCACGTGGACCTTCATGCTAGAGGTCATAAGCGCGAAGCGTGAAGCACCACACCTTCCTCTATAACCATGCCTCGACGACACCGCTGTCCGTGACACTCATGGATGATAGAACTCAATTCTCTCTTGTCCTTGGTGGAAGAAAACGGTACTGCTAGGGCATGCTGTGGACCCTCTGGGGTACAGGTACCCTTGCCTCAACTCAGTATCGATGGTGAATCAAGGCCCTTTGATAAAAACTGAAAGGGCCTTGTCCGACCATCGTTTCCCTTACAAATAACGAATCTAGCCCAAGGACTTCTGCTTCCTCTTGGGGGTTCGAATCCGAGGGTTCAAGAACTTCTCGAGGCATTGCACCTCCTTCCACGACACCATGTTGTGAAACTCTGAGGCGTCCTCTAAATGCGATCCCGCAAGGACACACTAAGGTTTTTAATTAATGCAAGGGTTAAAACTCACAGGTTATTGTAGTGGAAGCCTGCTGATCCACAGTTGCAGGGTTGAACCTGCTCTGATACCACATGTAACAACCCCACGTTACGACCACCAAACGATATACAACAGGTCATTTTTTTTATTAATTTTTTTTTTCAAAGTTGTGTTAGGAATTTAAACATCACTAATTAGTCAACATCGTCGACACATCAATCACACAAATGAACGAAACAAAAAAATTAGTAATCTGATACTACACAGGGCCGACATATCATCCCAATGTGTTAACATAATAATTACATCTGCCAAACACCAAAGCATTCTACCATTAATAACAACGCATTACAATACAAAACTTAAACCTTCAACGCAACTCCTAAGGACCATCAATCCATCAATTCTAATTCACAATTAAACATGATGCACAATAACCATCATCGTTGTCTATCATACATCAACATTAAATATCTTCTACCCACGAGAGTAATAATTTATGAACATTCTCACATTAACTTAAGCAACGACGTGAGATTAAACTTCAATTAATCCATTGTGCAAGTAAATTAATCGCATAAATTTCACATAGAAAATTATAAATTAACCATCATACATTAGCAAATTTTAAAGAAGAAAAGGGTAAAAGTCACTGCTTCCATCATATATGACAACAAGTAAACTCGCGCAAGGTGTCTAGGGTCCACACCATCCTTCAACATTGTTTTTATGTGCGCGAGAAGTCGGTCGTCTATACCTCATTACTTTTCATTACTTTTCAGTTCGTGCAAGAAGGAGTAGTTGATCATTATATTTAGGGAAAATAAAGGGTGGTTAAGTTCTAAGGGTTGAGGGATGAAAAAAATAAATCAATCAAGAAATCCCACAATCAATCGAATGGAACAAGATAATAAAAACAAATTGAAGAGAGGTACTCCACCTTTCTCCTAAAAAGCAACATATGAAATCACTTTTAATCAATAATCTAAAATGAAAGGATAACCATCGAATGAAGAATTAAGAACCTTAACTCTCTCATTCTAAAGACAACACCTTACCCTTCTCATTACTAGTGACAATTAAAATAGTAACCTGGGCCAACAATAACGTTAACCCTTCTCCTTACAACTGACCATTAAAGGCATTAAATTTTCTCATTCCAAGAACGATAAATGTTAAGTTTTTCATGATTGTGGAGATCACCAACCGTAACATTCTCCATTCTAAGACTATTAAGGACAAAAAAATTTCTTAACCAAAATTCAAGAAGAAGGTTAATAATACACTTCCAGTCATAAAAGTAATTATGGAAATCGTAGACATCCAGGGATCAAACATACACTTCCAGTCATAAAATCATTTATGAAAAACGTAGACAACCAAGCATCAACATACATTTCTAGTCATAAAATTAATTTATGAAAAGCATAGACAACCAAACATCGTTACAGGCGGTCTAATAACCCGGTGGTCAATGTGGGCTGTCAAGAACAGGGTATCAAATAACATGCTCTCATCAATGCACAACGTGGTCACTAAATTCATTTAGCCAACATTATTATCGTTTAGTTGAAGGTTATTAAATGCTTTGCTGTCAGTTGATTGTTCACTGGATTTAACGCTGAACATAAAGGTGTTGAGTAATTAAATTATATGATGTTGTTAAAATCAGAAAGGCCGAATTACTAACAGCTATCTATGTCGTGCAATGTAATATAAAGGAAATTAATGTGAACCTGTAAATAGATGGAATAAATCAAAGTCAAATCCGGTTAAGAAATTACTGGCAAAGAAGATACTACAGACTTCTAAAGGTGAGGCCGAACTATAGTGTGATAAAAATGCTCAGGGTGCATGTGGTCCAAGGGCTATCAGTTAGCTATTGATTCCCAGTCAACACTCAAGATCAGGCTGACGGCAGTCATGGAATTTCTATCCAGTAATCAAGTCATTCAGAAGTAAATAGTAACTGTCTAAGCTGTCAGGCAATGTTAGACCATCAAGAATATTGTCCAACCGATTGCCAACAAGCATTGTCACCGCCAAAATATTATACAGTTATTCCCAAAAATGGAATTCCAGACTTGAGTGCTATGTAAGGGAAATACATCGTCTGTTTAAGGCATTCCAACACCCTTATCTCTATACCCTACCTTTTACATGTATAGC
>SNQJ01S0246112.1:5872-19225 GCA_010110895.2 Picea sitchensis | reverse complement strand
CTTTTGACATTGTGCCCAAAACTAACCTTTGGAATAGGTTAGAAGAGCTTAAAGTCCCTTTCGAGTTAATAGTTTTTGTAGTAAGGATATATGTGAAATTTATTTCCAAGTTTAGGAAACCTGAGGGTTGGTCAGAAGAAATTAATTGTAATATAGGACTCAAGCAAGGTTTTCCCCTATCCCCTACCCTTTTTGGCATCTATATTGTAAGATACAAGATTTTTTGGAGGGCATAGGCTATGTTGGCCTAACTCTCTCTAGTATAGTCACCATCCTCCTCCTTTATGATGATGAATTTTTTCTTATGGAGAAGAGTCCCTATGACCTAAGTAAGCAACAAATAACCCTTAAGGACTTTTTCTCTAGCAAGGACATGACTCTGAACACTGAAAAAACAAATGATATGATAATTAAATCCAAAAGGATTACCTATGATACTTTTGTTTATGAAAACAATAGCTTGGAGTAAGTGCCTTCATACAAGTATCTTGGAATCGATATCCACCACAAGGTCAATTGGATCTATAGCATTGAAAAAAGGATAAATAGAGGGTGGAAAGCTTATTATGGGCTCGAAAACAATTATAAATCAAAATACCTTTGGATTTGGTATAAAAAAAACTCCTCTTTCACACTCTCGTCACTCCAGTTATCTTATTGGATGTGAAGTTTGGGGTTGTAGTATATCTAGAGAATCTTAGAGAAAGACATTACATATCCAAAATAAGTTTATAACTTATAATCTCAAAATTAAGTGAAATACACCCTATCCAATCCTCCCCATAGAAGCAAGCCTTTCCCCCATTGAAAACATTGCTATGATTAGGTACCTAATGTATAAGAACAATATAAACAACATGGATGAAAATAGGCTCCCCAAAATTTCTTCAAACTCTAGCCAAAACCACCAACGAATCAAGTGGGGATGGCATAAAGATTCCAAATCTTGGCTAAATCATTGGGGAATACAACAAGAAACCATCATGCAGAATAACGATAATATTACAAATATTATCACTTCTAAATTTAAGGAGAATATGTGGTGTGATAAAGAATTAGTGGATAAAACGAAATTAAGATACTACAAGGAGGTGGTCAACCCTAATTTAGAATATTAAAATTGTCTCTCTGTTTTGAAAAGTGCAAAGAAGAAAATCAACATTGCTAAACTAAGAACAAACTCTCATGAGATACATAGTGAAACTGAGTGTTGGAAAACTCCCAAAATACCATGGGATGAGAGAATCTGTCACCTTTGTGACACTAAGCGGGTAGAAGATAAAAAAAATGTCCTATTGGATTGCCCTCCCTATACCCATATTAGATCCTAATTTAAAAATATTTTCCACATTACCGACCTTCCTAGCCTCCTAATTCATTGAAGCTATGGTGATCTTGGAATGCTTCTCTCAATCCTTTTTTAACATAGAAATACAATTTTAAAGAAATTGAAGTAATCTCTTACCTTCTTAAGGTCCAATAGACCAATTGGTCATAATAGTGGATTTTAATCATCATCATCATCATCATCATCATTATATATTATTGGCGTGATTTACAGGAAAGCACGTGCTTTTCATTGATGGAAAGAACAATAGAAATGATGGCATGATTATAGAAAGAGTGTGTAGAAGGAATCAAAGCTCAGAAGAGATGGCGCGATAAAAATCAAATCAAATCAAGATCGTCGGATCTGCAAGCCAAGTCTATGGCAGGGATGAATTGCAGGGAGAAAAAGCTGAATTAAAATACTCATTGGTTACAATCCCACAATCTGTCTAGATCGTCAGATCTCATAGATTCAAATCTCTACAACTGCGGTTGATCCAAAAAACAATGAGTTTAATTCAGATTAAATCGTGACTATCGGATGCGCAATTTCCAAATATACGGCAGGGATGAATTGTGGAGATTGAAAGGAGAATTAAACATCGTGCTTATTCCAATCCCGCAATTAGTTAGGACCATCCGATCTCATAGCTTTGAATATCAACGATTGTGATTTACTCACCAACATTACACAACTTCAAATTTTGGAGTTTGCGTGTCGAGTTAAATCACTCACAAGTTTTGGTTCCGCAATCATCATTGTGCGTTGATCTGCTTTGAGTGTCCTCATGACCGTTGGATCATTTTTTAGTGGAAGGACAAGATAAGCGGGGAAAAACGATTGAGAATTCGATTATGCAAATTCTCATTATCCATCGGATCACTTTCGAGTGGAAGGACAAGATAATCCAACAAAGTCGCATCACAGAAAATTTGAGCTATTGATCTAAGTTCATGATCGATGAACAACATTCACTTCGGATCTAAAGACGCGAGGAGGTTACATTATGGAGATATTGAGATTTGAAATTCCTGAAATGCGAATTTATGTTAGTCGTTGGATCATTACAAGTGGAAGGACAACATATGAAAGAAGAGCTACATCGCAGAAAGATCGAGTTGTCGATTTAAGATTTAGATCAATGAACAGGATTCACTTCGGATATAAAGATATGAGGAGGTTACACTCCATAAAGTTTGATATTGGAAAAACCTGAAGCTCGGAAATATGAAATGAATAAGGACCATCGGATTTGGAGGACATACGAGGACCATTGGATCAGTGTTGTTGGTTAGCAAACCACATCAGAAGACCACATCAACAAATCACGTCAGCAAACCACATCAGTAAGAATATGTGGCAAACCATGTCAGTGAATACACATGGAATAATCAGATGATGACAAGTGTCAAGAAGAAATTGGCTCATGCCATGTCAACAAGTGACATAAGCAAGTTGCGTCACTCTAAGAGAATTGATTCGAGAGTTTCACCACCAAGAAATTTCAAAATTCCCGAAGCCCCGAAGGACAAAGGTCCAAAGTCACTCTCATCCATCGATCTAAGATACACCGGGAATTAGGACACCTATAAGATCCAGGAGAAGAACATGTGCCACATGAGGATCCAAGTTAGCAAGACTATGTCAACAAGGACACATGGCACAATTAGACAATGACAAGGGTCAAGTTGATTCGTCATTTCAGGTACGTGGAAATCACAAATCCAAGTGACATGTTGCAACTACTAGCCTCATGACACATCATCAAGTGATGTAAGTAATTGACATCACTATGTAGGAAAGAAGGGGTTTGAGATTTGGAATCTCTGAAGTCCAGAGACCCGAAGGAGATCTCAAATGTTGATCTGAAAGGGACACGCATCAGTGGATTGAAAACTTTGAAAGATTAACATATGAAGAAAAGAACGAGTTGAGATTTGAAATCTCCGAAGTCCAGAGACCCGTAGAAGATATCGGTCGTCAATTTGATGTTGGGTGCACTCTCAAACATTGATCACGATATAGTGGAAGGATAGCATAAGTGTAATAGCCAAAGACCTGGATTAAAAGGTGGCCATCCATATCAATGGTTGATTAAGTCCTAGGTGTCAGATTAAGCCTTGTAAGAATCAAATCTAATGATTGATCCATTTCCGCGAAATGAATGTAAACCGTCCAATCTGTTCAGGATTTCTGATTTGAAAGTTTCGAAAGGATTGAAACCCAAAAGTTATTAAGGGAAAAGTTCCAAAGTTACGACAGTCATCCATTTCAGGAGAATGAATCATGGTTGTTGAATTGATAAGTGCTCAAGTGCTCGTTAAGCCCAGGCATATGGTCACCGCCAGTGATCATGTGAAGGAAGGGGCTTAGAAGCCAAAGAAGCCATAATTGATTGGTTGTAACTGACAGAGTAGACAAAGAGTTTCAACTTCCAGAGAAGTAAAGGAATCTCAAAATACATCCCATTGATGATGAACACATTGAGCTAATCACCAGGGATGACGAAGAGTTTCCATGATGATTAGGCAGAGGACTCGACGTGAGAAAAAGATGAAGAACAGAGAAGTGACATGTTTTTGTTGGTTAGCTATGCAGTTGTGAGGAAGATACACAGTGAACAACCTATAGGGAAGAACAATAACACAATGAAGAGCATGCAGAGGCATAGCACATAGAATGCATATGGCACACATAGTATAAAACGTAGAAGAATAGAAAGTGCAGTGGATGTGAGCAAAAAGACATTGATGCAGGAAGAAAAGAGAAGTGTAGAAGAATAGTGATGAGACTGGTAAGCCATTGATAAATGTTGTAGCACTGTGAAAAATTTAAGAAAGAAAATATTTATATTTCAGGGTGGTAGGGAGGTGCTAGGGAGGACTGGTGTCCTTAAAGTTTCAAGTGGGTGCTTGAACACAGGGAGTTGTAGCTTCCATATGGTTGCAGCCAGAAAAACCAGGGTGGCAGGGTGGTGCAAGGGAGAACTATTGTTCTCTGTTATATAGGTTTGTACCTGTGTGACTAGAAGTTGGTGCTTCCATCCAGTTGGTGCTGGAACACTCAGGGAGTTGGTGCTTCCTTCTAGTGGGTGCTAGAGAAACCAGAGAGTTGGTTCTCTCAACAAGTTGTTGCTTGTAAAACAGAGGTTGTAGCCTCAAGAGGATTTGGAGCTCATAAGAATGATAATGTACAGAAAATAAAGATTACTTATCATATCAAGAAGAAGAGGTTTTTCCTTTTATGGGTTTCCTCAGGAAATATTTGTCTCTGTATATTTCATGTGTGTGATTGATGTTGAATATTCTATTTCTTACTTCTCTTCTTTATTGTGATCATCATTGAGTATTTTGTAAAGAGTTCAAAATGGGCATAATTGTTTAAGAATAGTAACAATTGATTCACCCCCCCCCTCTTAGTTGTCCAACAATTGATATCAGAGAAAGGTTCCTTTTATCTAAGGGTAGATCCTATAGATTAAACATGAATATCCATCAAGGAACTTCAACCAATAAGGCCCCCCTATTCAATGGAACAAACTTCGCCTTCTGGAAAGTTAGGATGAGAACCTACATAATGGCCCTAGGTGTAGATGTATGGGATGTGGTAGATACTGGTTATGTAAAGCCAATTGTACTAGCTTCTAAGGATGACAAGCTAGAATTCATCTTCAATGCTAAGGCTATGAATTTTATTCTGAGTGGGCTTGCAGAAACAAAATTTGTAAAAGTTATGCTCTTAGAATCTGCCAAAGAAATGTGGGACAAACTTATCAGTAGTTATGAAGGTAATGAGAAGGTAAAGGATGCCAAGCTTTAGACCTACAAATTACAGTTTGAACACATAAATATGAAAGAGGATGACACTGTTGGGAAGTACTTTCTGAGATTTGAAGAAAAAGTAAATGCAATGATAGGACTTGGTGAAAAAATTGAGGATGTCTCTTTAGTTTAGAAAATTTTGAGATCTATGCCAGATAGGTTCAACCCAAAGGTCTCTGCTATAGAAGAACTTAATGATCTAAAAGCTCTGTTTATTGAACAACTCCTAGGAACTCTGACTGCCTATGAAATGAGGATAGGTAAAGATAAACCCACCTCTAGAGAAGCATCATTTATAGCAGATAAGAATGAGGATTATGAGCTTGATGAAATTGAAGCAAAATTTGTGAGAAGACTAAAGAAAGGATCAGGCAAGTACCAAGGAAAATTTCCCTTCAAATGTTTTAACTGTGGAAAGATAGGTCACTTTGCATCTAAGTGTCCACACAAGAAACAAGATCAAAATTCTGAAGGTGAAAAGAAGTACAAACCCAAGAGATTTGGTAAAAAGAAAAGTCTATGTGTAAACAATGATGACTCTTCAGAAGACACAGATAGTGACTCTTCCTGTGAAGATAATATTAATGAATTTATTCTTATGGACAAAGAGGATTATGATAATAAAATCACAGGAAGTGATGTTGACGATGAAGAAGTTGTGGTTGACTTGGAAGGAGAACTGATCAGTGCTCTAGAAGAAATTTCTAGACTCAAATCTAAGAAGAAAAAGAAAAAAAAATTGTTGATACAGTTCGAGAAAGACAATAAAGGAGCCGATGAAGAATTTTCCCTCCTAAAAGTAGAATTAGAAGAGGCAAAGAAAATAGAGTACATTATGAAACAACAGTTATCAAAAAAGAAGGCAAGATGTGAATCCTTGGAAGAAGAGTTAGTAAAAACCAAAAAAGAGATGGAGAAGTTTAAAACATTGTATCTCCAAAATCTTCCAAGCATTAAAGCCACAATAGAACTTAACGAAATTATGAGCAAAAAAATATCTCCTTTGTTGAAGACTGGTTTAGGTTATGTAAATGGTTCAAGCAAAAATCATCCAGAAAGCAACGAGCCAGTAAATATGATCAAGTTTCAAGTCAGTAGACAATCAGACCATGAGAGTACTCTGTCACCAAAAGCTAATAAAGACAAGATGATCCCAGATAAAAAACAAAGAGATCAGAAGATGAAGCAACAAATGCCAAGAAGAAGGCCATCCTTAAGGAACCAAAATTTCTTCCATGGCTACTGTTTTAATTGTTCTAATTTTGGTCATAATATTGTAAATTGTCAAATTAATTTCAGAGACATGCAACTGAGGAGGTCAAGAAATAAACAATCTTTACAACATGGAACTAAGAAGCCAATGAATAAACAACGTAGCACCAATCACTTTGACCTACTGAACAATGAGCTCGAATGTTATAACTATCATAACTTCGGCCACAAAGCTAAAAACTTCCATTTGAAGAAGTACAAGGTAGATCCAAGGATAAATCCTTTAGCTCGAAATGCCAACACATGGAAAAAGAAATATAGTGAAAAATGTGGTCTAGTACTTTCAACTCAAAAACAAAAAGACCCTTGGTATATAGACAATGGATGTTCCAAGCACATGACTGGAGACAAGGATAAGTTTATGTCTATAAGTAAAAGCAAAATAGGAAATGTAACCTTTGGAAATGATGAACCAGGAAATCAAGGGTAAAGGGATGGTGAGTTTGAGTAATGGTAAAGGAAAAGCCCAGGATGTTCTACTTGTAGATGGGCTGAAACATAATTTTCTCAATGTAAGTCAAATGTGTGACAGAGGATGTGAAGTTGTTTGTTCACTTCCAAGGATTGTAAGATAAAGTCTGTAAACTTAGGACAAGTGGTGGCTAAAGGCATAAGGACAAAAAATAATGTATATGTGATGAAAGAATATAAATAAGAGTGGCATCTAAGAAAACATGATGAAATCTTGTTATGGCATAAGAGACTTGGACATATAAACTTTGACCACTTAATCAATCTCAAAAATCTTGAAGTAGTAAAAGATCTTCCAAGAATATAAAATCCACAAGACTCTGTGTGTAAACTCTGGCAAGTAGGAAAGCTAACCAGGACACAGTTTAAATCCAAGAGCTCTACTTCAACAAAGAAACCACTCCAATTGGTTTATATGGATTTATGTTGACCATCAAGACAGGAAAGCATAGGGAAGGAAAACTACTTTATGCTGATCATTGATGATTACTCCAATCTTACTTGGGTTTCTTTTCTCAAAGAAAAAGTTGAAGCATTTGAGAAATTTAAAATATTTAAGGCTTTAACTGAGAATCAAACAGGAAAGAGGTTAAAGGGATTAAGATTAGACAAAGGAGGAGAATTTATGTCAAGTGATTTCAAGGAATTCTATGATAAACATGGGATCAATATATAATACACAATCCTAGGAACTCCACAACAAAATGGAGTAGTTGAGAGGAAAAACAGAACACTTAAGCAAATGGCCAGGTCAATGATGAATGAGAAGAACATTGGTCAAACTTACTAGGTAGAATAAATACACACAACAGTTCATATTCTTAACAAATCCCACCTCAGACCACATAGTGACAAGACACCTTATGAACTGTGGTATGGAAGACCTGCTTCAATCAAACACTTCAAAGTCTTTGGGAGTATGTGCTACATAAAGAATAATAATGAAAACCTTGGAAAGTATGATGACATGGTTGATGAAGGCATCTTCTTAGGATATGCTACCAATAGTAAAGGATATATATGCTTTAATAAAATATTTCATAAATTGGTTGCTTGCATTTATTTAAAGATTGATGAAGGAGTCCCAGTAAGAGAGCTGAGCAATATTGAGTCTACTACAGAGAACATAGCTGATGAAGATGAACAGGTCCAAGAATCAGATGGAGAAGATACACCCAGACAAGAAGAGTCAGGACAATGATCAACATCAAATTCCTCCTCCAGAATTACTCAAAAGAATCATCTGAAAGACAGATAATTGGTAAGAAAGACAAAGATGTACAAACTAGGAGAAGGATAATCAAATACACCGAGAAATCACATATGGCCTTCATATCCATGGTGGAACCCAATAACTTCAATGAATCCAATGAAGATGTAAATTGCTTAAAATCAATGAATGAGGCACTGGATCAAATTGAGAAGAAAAATACTTGGGAGCTTGTTCCTAGACCAACAGATAAGAATGTAATTGGCTCCAAATGGGTGTTTAAAAATAAAATGAATGAACACGGAAAAATTGTCAGGAATAAAGCCAAATTGGTCTGTAAAGGGTATGCTCAAATAGAAGGACTAGATTTTGATGAAACATTTGCGCCCATAGCAATATTAGAAGCTATTAGAATGTTTCTTGTCTATTCTTGTCATAATAAGTTTAAATTCTATCAAATGGATGTCAAGTCAGTTTTTCTAAATGGAGATCTAAAAGAAGAATTATATATGGAACAACCAGAAGGTTTCCAACTGTCAAATAACCCTGACTTTTTCTGCAAGCTAAAGAAAGCATTATATGGGTTGAAACAAGCTCCTCGTGCCTAGTATCACAGACTGGATACATATCTACAAGACAAAGGGTTCAAGAGATGAATAATTGACAGTAATCTATATATCAAAATAGAGGGTAATGATCTACTCATTGTGTTGGTCTATGTAGATGAAATCATCTTCGGTAGTAATAATGCTTCATTGGTACAATGGTTTTCTTCTGCCATGTAGTTTGAATTTGAAATGTCTATGATAGGGGATTTGTCATTTTTTCTTGGCCTACAAATTACTCAGAGGTCTGAAGGAATATTTCTTTCTCAAGAAAAATATCTAAGAGAAATGTTGAAAAGGTTTCAAATGGAAGATTCTAAATCTATGAGTACACCTATGGTCACTGGATGTAAGTTAAGCAAGGATGATGATTCACTTGATGTTGATCAGAGTTCATATAGGTCTATGATAGGCAGCCTATTGTACATCACAACATCCCATCCAGACATAATGCATGTCGTTGGAATGGTAGGAAGGTACCAGGATGCACCTTAGTAGAGTCATTTGTTAGCTATAAAAAGAATATTCAGATACTTGAAAGGAACAATGGACTATGGCCTATGCTATCCTAGGAATCAGAATTTTCAACTATTAGTCTATTCATATGTTGATTGGGCTAATTGCGTAGATGAAAGGAAAAGCACGAGTGGAGGTGCATTCTTCTTAGGAGATTCCCTTGTATCATGGTTGAGAAAGAAGCAAGGTTCCATTTCCTTATCGACTACAGAAGTTGAGTACATTGCAGCTACCACTTGATATACCCAAGTATTATGGATGATTCAGACACTTGCAGACTTGGAGGTAAAATATATTGCACCGATCCCAATTCATTGTGATAATACTAATGTAATTAGTGTGTCAAAGAATATTGTATTTCACTCCAAGACCAAGCATATACCCATAAAGTATCACTTCTTGAGGGAACAGGTGACCAAAACTATTGTTTCTTTGAATTATTTTCCATCCAAAGATCAGATTGCTGATATCTTCACTAAACTGCTTGCAAAAGCTCAGTTTGAGTATCTACGCCAAAAGTTGGACGTGAACCCATTATCAACCTAAGAGAGTCCATCCTATCAGGGGGAGTATGTATTGGTTGAATATCTGATACCTCCAAAAAATACCGCAATAGCTCAGGGGGACTTTGACATTGACGTCAAAGGGGGAGAAAAGGAGTGGTCTAGATGCTATAGTTGGAGGTCTAAGAAGAATAGCGCAACCTTTTAGGGTTTCCATCAATGCTATAGGGGGAGATTGTTGGCATGATTTACATGAAAGAACGTTCTTGTCATTGATGGCAAGAACAACAACGACGATGGCATTACAGGCAAAGTGTGTAGAAGGAATCAAAGCTCAGAAGAAATGGCGTGATAAAACGTAGATCAAATCAAGATCGTCGGATTTGCAAGCCATATATAAGGCAGGGATGAATTGTGGGGAGCGAAAGATGAATTAAACTACTCACTAGTTACAATCCTACAATCTATCTAGATCATCATATCTCATAGATTCAAAGATCTACGACTGTGGTTTATCCAACAAACAATGAGTTTAATTCAGATTAAATCGTGACCATCGAATGTGCAATCACCAAATATAAGGCATGAATGAATTGCGGAGATTGAAAGGAGAATTAAACATCACGCTTGTTCCAATCCCGCAATTAGTCAGGACTGTCCAATCTTATAGCTTTGAATATCGACGATTGTGGTTGACTCACCAACAACCCACAACTTCAAATTGTCGAGTTTGGGTGTCGAGTTAAATCACTAGCAAGTTGTGGTTCCACAATCATCGTCGACCGTTGATTTTCTTCGAGTGTCCTCATGACCGTTGGATCATTTTTGAGTGGAAGGACAATATAAGAAGGGAAAAATAATTAAGAATTCGATTATGCGAATTCTTGTTAGTCGTCGGATCACTTTTGATTGGAAGGACAGGATAAGCCAGCAAAGCCACATCACAAAAAATCGAGCCGTCGATCTAAGTTCATGATTGATGAACAACATTCACTTTGGATCTAAAGACACGAGGAGGTTACACTCTGGACAGCTTGAGATTTTAAATTCCTGAAATGTGAATTTTTTTCAGCCATTGGATCATTCCAAGTGGAAGGACATGATACTCCAGAAGAGATACATCGCAGAAAGATAGAGTTGTCGATCTAAGATTATGATCAACGAACATGATTCACTTTGGATATAAAGATACGAGGAGGGTTTTCTCCATAAACTTTGAGATTGGAAAAACTCAAAGCCCAGAAGAAATATGAAATGAATAAGGACCATCGGATTTGGAGGACATACGAGGACCGTTGGATAAGTGTTGTTGGTAAGCATACCACGTCAGAAGACCACATTAGCAGATCACGTCAGTAGACCATGTCAGCAAGGATATGTGGCAGACCATGTCAGCAGACCACGTGAGATAATACACATGGCATAATCAGATGATGAAAAGTGTCAAGAAGAAATTGGCTCATGCCATGTCAACAAGTGACGTAAGCAAGTTGTGTCATACCGAGAGAATTGCTTCGGGAGTTTCACCACCAAGAAATGTCAAAAGTCCCAAAGGATGAAGGTCTGAAGTCACTCTCAATCGTCGATCTAAGATACACCATGAGTTAGGACAACTGTTATATCTAGGAGAAGAACATGTTCCACATGAGGATCCACGTCAGCAATACTACGTCAACAATGACACGTGGTGCAATCAGACAATGACAAGTGTCAAGTTGATTCGACATTTCAGGTATGTATAAATCAAAAATCCAAGTGACACGTGGCAGATACTAGACTCAAGACACATCATCAAGTGACGTAAGTAAGTTACATCAATCCAGAGGAAAGAAGGGGTTTGAGATTTGAAATCTCCAAAGTCTAGAGACCCGAAGGAGATCTCAACAGTTGATCTGAAAGGGACACGTGTCAGTGGATTGACAACTTCATAATATTGACGTATGGATAAAACAACGGGTTGATATTTGAAATCTCTGAAGTCTGGAGACCCATAGGAGATATCGAACATCTATTTGATGTCAGGTGCACTCTCAACCATTGATCAAGATACAGTGGAAGGATAGCATAAGTGTAATAGCCAAAGACCTGGAGTAAAAGGTGGCCATCCATATCAACGGTTGATTAAGTCATGGCTGTCATATTAAGCCTTGTAAGAATCAAATCTGACAATTGATCTATTTCCATGAAATGAATGTAAATCGTCTGATCTGTTCCAGATTTCTGATTTGGAAGTTTCGAAAGGTTTGAAACCTAAAAGTTATGAAGGGAAAAGTGTCAAAGTTATGACAGTCATCCATTTCAGGAGAATAAATCATGGTCGTTGAATTGAGAAGCACTCAAGCACTTGTTAAGCCTAGATGCATGGTCGCCGCCAGTGATCACGTGAAGGAAGGGGCTTAGAATCCAAAGAAGCCATAATTGACTAGCTATAACTGACAGAGTAGACGAAGAGTTTCGACTACTAGAGACGCTAAGGAATCTCAGCATAACACTCACTTATGATGAACATATTGAGCTAACCACCATGGATGACAAAGAGTTTCCATGATGATTAGGCAGAGGAATCGACGTGAGAAAAATATGCAGAACAGAGAAGTGACATGTTTCTATTGGTTATCTATACAGTTGTGAGGAAGAGACACAGTGAAAAACCTGTAGGGAAGAATAGTGACACGGTGAAGAGCATACAGAGGAATAGAGCATAGAATGTAGATGGTGCACAGAGTATAATGTTGGAAGTATAATGTTGGAATATTGGTTGTTGTCATTGATGTCAACCCTAGTCATGGGTTTTGGACCGCAAGATTGATGAAGGTATTTGGACATGAAGGACAATGCACATGTAGATACAAGACCCATGGATGGATATTATACATCATGTTGTTTCCGGTGGTATGTGGCACATCACGTGGATCCTCATGGTTGAGGAGAAATGAATTTTTGAAGATGACAAAGTGAATTGAAGAAAAAAGTACATGTAGGCCCTGAAGATAATTAAAGAAAAGAATTACTAAATAAGAAATTGTCAGGTCGGCCCTAATGTTAAAAGGAAGTGACATAAATGGTATAAATAAATATCATTATACATTCATTTGATACACAAAGTCAAATTTAAGAGGAAATCAAAAGTAAAGAAGGCCGGATTTCACGAGAGGATGAAGTCTTTTGGTGATGTGTTCTAAGGTATGTTATTTTCAGGTCATCTGACCATTTTTTCTATAACTTTTGTTTCTAGAACGATTCATATGGTGAAATTTCTATGGTATTGAGAAGACATATCAAGGTACCCATGGTAAAAATTTCAACTCTTTATTCGCTATAATTATGGAGATGCACTATGTGGAAGATAGGGTTTGTGACCAGTCCTGAAGCTAGTCAATAAACAGGTGTTCCGGGTAAAATAGTGATAACTTATTCATAGAGAATCCAAATGATGTGGGACAAATTTAATTGGAAAGAGTACGGACTTTAGTTTCTTGTGTGAGAGTTTCAGAATCTGATGTTAAATATTGAGTGTGGGGCATTCTGTAAACGTTTAGTCTCCTGAATAAACCAGAATTGAACAAGGTCTACCATTCTCTCTATAACTTCTTTTTGGGGAGGATTCAAGGAGTGAAACTTGGAG
>SNQJ01S0246110.1:0-13149 GCA_010110895.2 Picea sitchensis | reverse complement strand
CATAGGGACATTTGGAATAGGAGCATCTTCATTCATATATCTTCAATATCGTGCTTTGTGACCAAGATAATTACATTTGTAGCATACAATATTTTTGTCCATCAATGGGGAAAATGAATTATAAATTCTGTTGACAAATCCACAATTATTTCCATATCTTCTATTTACACCATTCATGTTTCTTGCATAGTTGTTCCTTCCATTGATTCTGCAATTAATTGCCTTATGTCCAAACTTTTTGCAAGTATAACAATGATCAAGAAAGAAATTTTGATACTTGGGAGTAAGTGACCTTCTTTTTGATGTAGTCCATCTAGGTTCATGATCTACTCTTCTGTAGTTTCCTTCATACTGATTAAATCTTCTTTGATTCCTAAAGGTAGGAGGTCTTCTTGGATATTCACCTCTTTTGTAATCATTCCTTTTTTCTGGTATCCTGGTCCACTTCTCATCAACTATCTGTGTATATCTTTCTTCAAACTTATTGTTGGTATTTGCATCTTCTTTGTATGAAGTTTCACCCATGCATACAAGATGTGTTAAGTCTTTTGGCACTTGAGAGTTTCTTAAGCTCTTCCTCAATGAGACAACTTCTTGTTCAAGTTTCTCACAATCTTCTTCTTTATTCCCCCATTGTTTCATAAATGTAGACTCGAGAGCCTGCCAACTATCAATAGAGCCAGTGGGGATCTCACTAAACCATTTGCAAACATCACCCTTTAGGGTTTGAACAGACAACCTCATGAAGACATCGTCATGCTCCACGGACAAGTTATCAGTGAAATTTTGGAAGGCGGCTAGATGTTCTTTAGCAGAAAGGGTTAGATCAGCATTGTATTTCGGTAATAGCTTTAGGTAGTTTTTATGTAGGTCATGGACATGAGAAGGTAGATTTAGAGGGTCGAATTGGGCCATGACCCATGGGTTTAAAGGTGGTGGGGGAGATTTATTTCCCCAAGCTCTTCCTACTCCTATATTAGCTATAAGGTTTTGCAAGATAATGTTATGGGCCTCGATTGACATAGGGCTCATAGGATTTTTCAGAAAGGTTTCAAAGGAGGAACTCTCCTATTGACGGAATCCTAAAGGAGAATTATGTAGATATATTAAGGGTTTAGGAGGTAGCTTGGAAGCATAAATAGAACCAACAGATATATCAACAACTTCTAAAATTTTTCTACCTATGTGAACATCATAATGAGAAGCTCCCAAATTAGGGTTACCTAGAGGCGAAGATATTTGACGTTCTCTGAGATTTAACCAGGTAATGAGGTTCTCAAGGTCTGAGTATACTAGAGTATGCTCAGGATCTAGGTTGATTCTGGTATGTCTTCTATTATATGCCACATATTCTTCTTGTGGAGTCGCTAGGGGAAAATAACTTAACAACCAGGTGTTTGGAACTCGTTCACCTCCGAGTACTAGATATGCAATGTCATGTCCCCAGGGAAATATTTTCTAGGATATAAATGGAACTATGTCAAGGAATCCAAGGGGATAACACCCAAAACAGATCTTAAAGCCATGTTGATTTACAATAGAAATTATGCAATTTTTTTTGGAAACTCTCTCTCTCTCTCTCTCTCTCTCTCTCATAACTATCAACCTTCAAACAATACCAAAAACAAGATCAATACGTTCAACCTGAAGAGGCATATGTACATGAGTGCTTTAAACAATTTGATTTTAGTTTGAGAATGGGGTGAATTTGGAAGAAACACATGATCGATGTGTGAGGCCACTTTAAGGTGAATCTCATAGCCTATGGACAAAATAATGTGATCAGAAATTAAGAATTCATCAATTCTTACAAATATATGAAATTGTTAAAAAACACATCAAACAATAAACATTTTCATATAAATCCATGGAGGTACCCTATGCACATCATTAAATACATGAAAAATTGACATGAAGTGGTCATACATTAAGAGGAAATTACTTCAACATCATAAGCTAAAGAACACGCAATCACACTGTACGTGTTATAAAACTTGTTGCTCGATATTTTATTAATGGGGATCTGATACAATAAGCCATGAATTGAGAGGGATGGCCTTTACATGAACACATACACAAAAATAAGCACATACTAAAGAATAATGTAGGGGATGAATCTCTTGCAACCTATCTCCCTGAAATTGGTCTGTGTCTGAGGTTTTTTTTGATTAGACAACTTGGGTATATGATACTCTTCAATTACCCAAAATGTTGACCCTACAAATGAGCTTCCTTTGTCGATTTATAAATGCTCCGACTTGAGAGAAAACCACTTGCTTGAACCAATATTTATTCTTGAAGCTCTATTCCATATTTTCAAAATATTGTTACTACGCCTAGTTTTCTAACTGATTCCAGCCTTTCATTTAATTTTATTGGATTTTGCTAGGAAGAAACCCACTTTTTCCATCATGTGAGCCGTACTGATATTGTTGTTGTTGGGTGTGCTCTACCAATCCAATTGATCCTTGGCTTGAGTATGTCTGGGTGGCTCAAATGATTATAATCATTTCATCATAATCCTTTTATCTTAGTTTCTAGACTAATATGCTAAACGTTTCCTTCCAACTGACAAGGCTTGGTGACATTGGACACAATGGGACAACTCATTTATCCTCTACTTCAAGCTTCTCCACTGCATTGACAATATTGAATAATACTCTTTAGGGTGGACTCTTGAATTCTCGTTCGCCTTCAAAATCATCCTAATGATACTAGAGAAGGAGATTTTTGTCAAAACAAGACAAATAAAACACACTCCCAACATATGTAACCAAGATGGTTCATAACCCACTCTTGAGAAAGGATTTGACATAGTTGGGTCATTATTGAGAACACTTGTCATCTGAGTAAATCCTCTTTAGAACCCAAACCATTAGAATATGAATGGATGGTGATCTATGTTTCCTTCTCTTTTAGCGGCTTGACATGTATTGGAGAAGGTAGCTAATGAGGAGTGATGATTTTCTATACTCAATGAGATTTATGAAAATATCATGCTCGCATGAATGTGCATATAGGGATGATGATTAATGACTTTGTCAGTCCTTAAGCATGAGTATAATTATGAAAAAAGGATGGAAAAATGTGATATCAAATATTTCGTTATATGTCACGTCCTTTCCTATGGATCTGGCAAGCTGCCAACAAATATTCCCACTCGCCTCACAAATTTTCCCTCGCACCTCTATCTCCATACTTGTGTATTTTTCCCATGGCTTAGACTCTTTGTAATTTGAAAAAATGCATGAAATCAGAGATGAAGTCATGTTGATACCAACATGAAGAAGTCGATGCATGACAACTTGAGATTTGTCCATGCAGACACTGAAGTGTCTTCGCAGGATCGGTGTATGTATGAAAGAGTCTATCATGGAGACCAGGAGTAATAATGGGATCCTTTTTCATATATGGCATTCTCTTACAGGATTGAAGAACACATGGTGGTATTTTGAATTCTTTTTCAGCTTTCTAGGCATCTAGGTGGACTACCATGTCGACTCCAGGTGGAGTTGAAAGAGCGCTCCCACGATCGATGAGTTTCCTAGTGTATAGTCTTGATGGGATAGGAATAACACTGTCATGACCCTAAGGGAGTGGTTTCCTATTCCTGATTTTACCATGTGAAATATTTTATCATTTGACATGTAGCTTCCTAAAACCACTGTCACACCCAAAGGTGGCGTTAACTTCTGTATGAGTTTCTTATGCAACGTGTGCTATCTACCATTGATCAATGTCTCTTGCAACTGTTGGATGATCAATCCCATGCTCTTTCCCATGATTTCTTTTCATACCTTGGTTATATGACTTGGTTCCGTTTGGGAGGAGGCTTAAACTTATTTTAGGTGATATAAGCACCCGAGTATTGAGAATGAGTCTCGGGCCCTTAGGGCTTGATTTTTTGTTGTAAAGTTATTGGTGGTCGAACATATGCTCTGCCTCTTTGGTGTGTGATCTATTTTAGCTCTCTCTTTTTACCTCTTTATCTTGAATTTTAACCCCTTAATATCAATCGTGGTGTGCGTTAATGACTGGAACAAAACTGATACTAACTTCGTCTCTAACAGGGTCAACATACCCCTGTGGTCTATTGAGAACCATACACCTAGTACCTTCTCTTGTTGGGTTATGGAGTCTATGTCCTAACACATTATTCTCTTTGCACCTGGAAAACCGATTCGACAAGTGAAACAAAATTGCTCAACAACTTAAATTCTAAAACTCTAATTCTCACTTGTTTGAAATATGGTGAATGAAGTAAAATTAAAAGCATATAACATGAATGGAAAAATATTTATTTATGTAAAGAGTCAGGAATCTGGAATAATTCAGTACTGCAAGATTTTTTTTAGGAACTTCTGATTTACGGGTGCTCCAAATGCTTCTCCATCTAGTTGCGTTAGATCATATGTGTTGTTATCTTGGACTGCAATGAACTAGAAAGGTCCAAGCCATAGGTTGTCAAATTTTATGTGTTTTCCCTTTGCTTCTCTTCTGGCATCCCACTTTAAAACTAGATCTCATGTCCTAAAGCTTCTCTCCTTGGATATCTTGTCAAATATTTATTTCATTCTAGCTTGATGAGCCTAAGATCTAAGTTATACTTAGTCCCTCACCTATTGTACTTCAATCAGTTGGATGATTCTCCTCTTCATATCATCTGATTCTGCCTCTTCATCTTGTAACAATTTCATCATGGGAAGGATGAGTTTTATGGGAAATATATATTCAATCCCATATACCAATTGAAATGGATATGTACCAAGATACCTCTTGATTCTTACTCAATCTTCATAATGCATATTTTAGGTGGGAATCCCAAGGTTTTTTGTTTTGGGACAACACCTTTTTGATGATCTTTATGAGGTTTTTGTTGGATGACTCATCCAGGCCATTCCCTTGTGGATAATATGCAGTGGAATGTCCCAGCTCTATGTTTTACCCCTAACAAAATTGTCATAATTTGGCATATTTGAAATCCTGGGCATTATTAGTTATAATTTTCATAGGGCATCCAAACCTTGATAAGATGTTTTATTCTAGGAGCTTGATGATGACTGAATCAATTGATGCCCTGGTGGAGATTGCTTCTACCCACTTGGTGAAGTAGTATGTGGCTGTCATGATCCATTTATGTTTCCCACTTAAATCTGGGTGAATTTCACCAATGAAATCTAGACCCCATAGTTGGAAATGCGATTATGCATGAACATGTCTAAGGGGAAGAGGTTGCAATTTCTACTTTCCTGTAAACACTTGACATTCTACACAGGCCCTAACCATATAGTTTACATAAAAAATTAATGAGGGCCAATAGTAACCAACTCAAAGGATTTTCTATGCAATGGCTCTCCAAGCATGATGACCTCCACATATCCCTTTATGAAATTCAATGATGATCTCCCCAGTCTCTTCCTCTGTAAGACATGTTAGAAATATTCCTACTGGATCCTTCCAAAATAAATGTTCTCCCATAATGCAATACTTCACATCTTGGATATTGATTTACCTAGCCTTGTCTTTATCCCACAAAGGTGAGCAATTCAGGTGTTGTAGGTAAAAAACTGTGTCTTTGTACTAGCCAGATTCAAAGAACTTGAGGCTAACCTTAGAAATTGGATCTTATGCCTCAATTATTATTTCCTAGATCCCACGAGGTTTTTTTTCATAAGATTCAAATAAATATCTTGATAATTGGACTCAACCCTAATTTTAGCCAACCCTTGGCCTTTTACCAACTTGGTGGGTTTTATCTCCAAATCATACTCCTACATCTTGGTGATCCATTTTCCTCTTCTACACTCACTTCGAGGTTGTGTGATAATATCTTTAATAACATTGTTTGGTACATAGGCAAAAATTTTGGAGTGCAAGATATAGTGTCTAAAGGATTTCAATGATTTAACCAGGGCATATGCTTGTTTCTCCAACTTACTATTTCTTAATTTGGCATCTCTCAGAGCTTTGTTTATGAACGCTATAGGTTGCTCCTGGATTTCATTATTTTTCTACAGGAAGACAATAACTATGGTGTGTTCAGAAGAAAAATGAAACATAAAAAACTCCTTATCATAATTTAGGCTGGCTAGGACTAGTGATTTTACCAAGGCTTATTTGATTGTCCGAAAGGATTTTCTAGCTTCAGGGGTCCACTTTATTTCATGATTTTTCTTTAACATGTTAGTTTTGTTCTTGAATATCTCAACAACTTTAGGGATGAACCTTCTTAGGAAGTTGATTCTACCCAGGAAGGCTTGCACCTCCTTTCTATTTCTGGGTATAGAAATATGTTTTATTTCTTCTACCCTTTCTAGATCTATCTTCACCTTGTCTTCAGATACTATATGGCCCAAAAGTTTTCCTTCATTCATGGAAAAGTAATAGTTTTTTAGATTCAAGGATAATCCAAACCTTCTACATTTGAAAAATGTTTGCTTCAAGTGTTCGACGTGTTCCTCATCTATCTTGGAGAATACAATCATGTAATCCATATATATGAAAATGAATATATCATTTTCTCCTACGAAGGAAATATCCATGGCCCACTAAAATGTAGCTCCTGCATTTATCAAACCAAAGGGAGTTTTATCATACATGAAAGTTCCCCATGGGATGGTGAAAGTTGTCTTTTCCCTGTCATCAGGATCCATTGCTACTCGATTATATCCTGAGAAACCATCCATCATGGAAATTCTATTTTCTCCACCACTTTCTGAAGTATATGGTCCATTTTAGGAAAATGATAGTTATCCTTTAGTGAGCATTTATTAAGGTTTCTGAAATACACACATAGCCTTATCTCTCCACTCTTCTTCCTAACTAGGACCAAATTAGCTACCCATTTAGAATACCTAAGGGGGATGATAATATGAGCATCGAGTAACTTCCTCACATTTTTCTCAGTGGTTGATAGAAACAAGGGGTTGACTTGTATTAACTTCTGGCTAAAAGGCTTAGTGCCAAGATTGAGTGGTATCTTGTGTTCTATAATGCTAGTATCATATGTTTTTAGGTCTTCATATTTCCAAGAAAAGACGTCTACATATTCCTTGAACAACTGCAGGCATGCAACCTTGTTCTTGGGGGATATTTCTTTGTATAGTATTATGAATTTTGGTTCCCGCTCTATCCCAATGTTGCAATCTTCAATGTTTTCATCTTTGGGCATGGCTGTAGTCTTTATGGGCACATCATTTCTATCAAAAAGTTGTTCCAGGGGGACTAGTCCTTTAGGGATAAAATTATTCTTTAGTTGGAGGACTTTGTGACCAACATGTATTCACTGAACTCATAATTCATTTGCATATCTACTTCAGCCACAACTTCCTCTTTTTCTTCATCATCTGAATTTACATATGTGTTGGAAAATTCATCTATGACTTCTAGGAATCTTTTGATTTGTTGATCATCTTCAAAGACTTTCCAATACTTTATATTATCATTAATGGAAGATGTATACCTCATCTCACTATCATATCTCATATGAGGATTAGTAGGGTCCTTGAAATTAATGGGTTCTACGACTAAAGAATCAACTTGCCGATTAAATTATCTTGAGAGAGCAGTGATGTTAAAATCTTTGTAAAAATTATCAATTAAATCACATACCCATATTTTGTAGGATCTCATCCTGGGGTGTCTTGTCTTATAGCCACCTTTGATTTGCTGAACCATGAGATCATAATCTCCAAAGGATACTAAATCAATAATATGCATCTTCCTTGTATCTTCCAACCCCAAAATCAAAACTTCGTATTCAACTACATTATTAGTAGCTTCAAATTCCAACTTGTATGACAAATGGATTTCTTCCTTTTTGGGGGAAATAAGTAATACTATGGGTCCTAATCCCTCTGAATATTATCCATCAAAGTACATTATCCATATACCCTATGTCTCTTAGGAAGGGCTAAAAAAAAGACTTATCTGAGCCAAGGCTTCTCTATACTCTTAAATTACTGAGAGGATGCAACAACCTAGGTCTTCATCAACAATATATATAGGGTGATTTATAGAGTTATTTTGGTCGTTTACTACATAGGAAAACTATGTTTCTATGTAAAATATTCTATTTTCTCCTGCAAAGGCTGGTACAATGGCATAGGTCATATCCATTTGCATCGTACTCCTTATCTTTCTAGCCCAAGTTATGGATAGTAGCATCACATAGTTCACAGGTACATCAACTACCACCACATCCATCATAATTATGTTAATAGGTAGTTAAGCCAAAGTAACTACCATATATTTAATCTATCCATCACACTTCACTTTCATGGCATCAAAAGAGTAGAGGTCATGGTAAGGCATGGTTATTTCTAACCCCAATTTCTCCATTACCAATTTTGGAATGAGGTTATGAGATGCACCAGAGTCGAGCATACAATTGTGTAGCATCTTATCATGAATATTCATGGTCACATAGACAGGTTCAACTGAATCCTATTTATCATCTATATGAGGACCAAATACTATTGCAGGAGACTCATCTTGTAAATTCACAGTGTCAGGTGGACTCACTGGGATTTTCCCTTGTATATTTTTTTCAATATTCTTATGGTATGAGGGATTTTTAGCCAATTTGGACAATGGGATCGAGATCTTGATTTTGGAATTTTCTTTCTCAAAATTGAAGGATGAAACTGACTCCTCAAGCTCCTCCCCTCTTTTTCCGCTTTTGAAGTTTCACCAACTTATTTAATATTGATAGTATTTTTTAGTTCTTTTAATTTATCCATAGAAAGACTTGAGCTCAACTTCTTAGGTTACAATTGACTATCCTAGTTAACAGATTTTTTCCTAGGCCCGAGATCATACTTCCTATGCATCATGACCTCTAATGCATCATCAAACCTTCTATACTGAGTAGAGAACCATGCTTCTTGATTGGATTCATTTTTTAGAGTTGGCCCCTTGATGCTGAGAGAGTCTTCATAATCATTCCGAGTTAGGTGCATAGTATTATTTCCCTCCTACAAAAGGTATATGTCCTCTCAATTTTCAATGTATCCTTCATTTGTTTCCACCTCTAGCGGGTTATTTTGATCATTAGGGAATGCAAGAGGCTGAATGGGTTGCTCATCATTTCTTCTTTCTCTCCTCATGAGTTGAGGATTAAAGGCCTCCTAAACTGGTTAGGTTTCCTCACCCCTCCCTCTTGAGGAACTTTATTAGCATTACCATTCTCCATCTCAAATACAAAAATCTTGTTTTTCATATTTTGTATCATTCTAGACATTTCATCCATTCGAGCTTCATGAGCATCTTTGGCTAGGTTCATAGGGTCGCAATCTTATTTGATAAATTTCTTGTCTACTTGATTAGATCTTTGTTTCATTTTTCCTGATGCAGTCATATTTCCCTCTACGTATATTTCATCATCTTGCATTATCAACAACCCGAGAGATCTTCTTTCCATTAATGCCATGGAAAACTCTACATCAAAAGCCCCAACATATGTGACCTTGGTTACTTTCTGCAAGGGATTTATTTCTCTTGGGATCTTATTGTAAATCTTGTTAAACCTTATATTAAAGACAACAAAAGACTCATTTGATTTCTTCTTAAGGAAGCCAAATTTAGTCAGGTAGTACATGTTGTCTCTCTTCTCCCCCCCACTATTTCATAAATGCAGACTCGAGAGCATGCCAACTGTCAATAGAGGTAGTGGAGAGATCCATGAACCATTTGCGAAGATAACCCTCTAGGGTTTTAAAAAACAACCTCATGAAGACATCATCATGCTCCAAAAACAAGTTATTAGTGAAATCTTGGAAGGAGGCTAGATGTTCTTCAACATAAAGGGTTGGCTCACCATTGTATTTGGGTAACAACTTTAGGTACTTTTCAGGTAGGTCATGGATGTGAGTAGGTATATTTAGAGGGTTGAATTAGGCCATGGCCCATGGTTTTAAAGGTGGCAGGGGAGGTTTATTTCCCACATCTCTTCCTTCTCCTAGATTAGCCATAAGGTTATGCAAGATAATGTTATGGGCATCGAAAGACAAAGGGATAATATGGTTTTTCAGAAAGGGTTTAAAGGAGGAGCTCACTTCTTGACAAAATCCTAAAGGAGAATTATGCATATATATTAAGGGTTCAAGAGATAGCTTAACAATAGATATAGAATAAACATATATATCAATAGCCTCTAAAAACTCGCTACCTATATGAATAGTAGAATGAGAAGCTCCCAAATTAGGGTTACCCGCAGGAAAATATATTTGACGTTCTCCGAGGTTTTTTTAGGTAACAAGCTTATTGGGGTCTGAGTATACTTGAGTATGCTTAGGATCTGGGTTGCTTCTTGTATGTCTTCTAGTAGATGCCAAATCTTCTTCTTGTGGAGTTTCCAGGTGAAAATAACTTAACATATAGGTGTCTAGAACTCGTTCACCTCCGAGTACCAAATCTGCACCCCAAGGAAAAATACCTTCAAATTATGTTGCCCGACAATGATGCCATTTTAGATGTTATCCCTCGATATGTTCCAGGATGTAAATGGAACTATGTTGAGGCACCATAGGGGATAAACAAGATCAATACATTTGAGCTGAAGAGGCATATGTCAATGAGTGCTTTAGATAGTTTGATTTGAGTTTGAGAAGGGGGTGAATTTGGAAGAAACATAAGATAGAAGCGTGAGGCAACTTTAAGGTGAATCTCATAGCCTATGGACAAAATAAAGTGCTGAGAAATTAAGAATTTGGCAGTTTTTACAAATATATCAAATTATTAAAACATGCATCAAATAGTAAAAAAATTCATATATATAAATCCATGGAGGTATCCTCCGCACATCATTAAACACATGAAAAAATTACATGAAGTGGTCATACACTCGGAGGAAATAAATTCAATGTCATAAGATAAACAACACACAGTCACATTGTACAATGTACATGTTATAAAACTTGTTTCTCAAGCTTTTATTAATGGGGATATTATACAAGAAGCTATGAAATGAGAGGGATGGCCTTTGCAATATCACATACAAAAAAAAAGAACATACTAAAGCATAATGCAGGGGATGAATCTCTTGTAGCTTGCAACCCTAAAATTGGTCTGTGTTTGAGGGGGTTTTTGATCAGATAGGTCGGGTATAAGATAATCTTCAATTCCCCAAAACGTCGAACCTACAAATGAGCTTCCTCTGTCGATTTATAACTGCTCTGGATTGAGATAAAACAACTTTCTTGGACCAATACTGCTTCTTGAATCTCTATTCCATCTTGTTAGAATCTTGATACCGCGCGTGGTCTTCTAATTGATTCTATCCTTTCATATTATTTTATCAGATTTTCCTAGGAAGAAACCCACTTTTTCCATCATGTGAGCCTTGCTAATGGTGTTGTTGGGTGTGTTATTCTAGTGCAATTGAGCCTTGGCTTGAGTACATCTTGGTGTCTTAATTGATTTTGATCATTTTATCATAAGCCTTTTATCTCAACTACTAGAATAATATGCTAAAAGTTTCCTTCTAGCTGACATGGCTTGGTGACATTAGATACAATGGGACAACTCGTTCTATCCTCTACTTCAAGATTCTTCATTGCAATGACAGGATTTACTGATACTCTTTAGGGTGGACTCCCGAATGCTCATTCTCCTTCAAAATCATGCTAATGATACCAGAGAAGGACATTTTTTTCAAAACGAGACAAAGAAAACATGCTCCAAGCATCTGTAACCAAGATGGTTCATAGCCCACTCTTGAACAAGGAGTTGATGAAGGTGGGTCATTATTGAGAACACCTGTCATCTGAGTAAATCCTATTTAGGACCCAAACCATTAGCAGATGATGGATGGTGATCTTTGTCACCTTATCTTATAGGGGTGTTATCCCATAGCCTAGGGATAACTAAGGAGATTATGGATCGAGGCCCACAGGTCCTAGACATGGAGTATCGAGAGCCATATTGACTTGAACCTGGCCCTGGAGGGCCCATATTTCTTCTTCAGTTCCTCCACCTTGTCAGCAGCATCAACATCCATCCCATCGACCTGGTCCTTCAACAACAATGGGTCTTTCTCCATGAGGTAATGAGTCCGAGTATCATTGAATGTGTCACTCTGATTATCAAAACATTTGAATAAGTGCATTTAATTATTTTTACTTCTAACATGTGCTTGGAACTTATGCCTTTCAAATTGTCCACACCTGGGGGGAATGAAAAGATGCCCTAGTAATTTGGTTCCCATAGGGTTTGATTTTCCATTGGGTGGGTTCATGAAAGGTCATCACCCGTTCCCACCATACTTACCACTTTTCATCTTTTTCCCTCTCATCCATACCATACATTGGTTCGGGCATTGGGTTTGCCAAGCTATCAAAGGGTTGTACCTTGCCTTGTGGGAAGAAGGGGATAAAGGCCCAGAGGGTAAACATATATGGAAAAAGATAAAATACAAAAGAAAAAAACCTTCAGATGCTTCACCCATGGATCCTCGAGAAAGAAATAAAAGGCTTCTCAATAAGAAACTAAGGGACCCATAAAATAATAAAATTAAGACCTAGTTGGAGGATATGGGGTCTCATCACGAGCCAACCTATTAGGCCATGGGAATATAGTAGTATGAAACTACCATTCATCTGGTCACCATGTCAGGGTAGTGGCTATTGGTGGCATAACCAAGAGAAAGGGGGTCTCATCACGAGCCAACCTTCTCATCTCCATGAAATGCTTGTGGCTAACATTGTCACCACTCATCACCACGCTAGGGTAGTGTCCCCTAACTAGGTTCTTGAAAGAAAAATCAATAAGATGAAAAAGATAAAAGGAATTGAATGGACTTGGAAACATTTTCATCAATGACAAGGTGCAACTCACCCTCTTCAGAGGCACCCACATGTAAGCCATACATTCCCCTATCATCACTGCACCCATTACCCAGACATCCCTTACCACCACATCGACTTATATGGCCTAGATTTGTATTCATGTGGAAACATCCCACATCCAATGAGAATTAGCACAATAGGAAATCCTAACGTCCCCTCCAAACTTGGCTTGTAGAATAGCATAACGTCTTTGAGCACTTATCTGGGAAAAGGGGGTTTTATGCACATGTTTAAATAACTTGATTATTAGATGTGATTAACATTGCTATGATCCCTGTGACTTATGAGCCTATGTAGGGCGTAC
>SNQJ01S0246108.1:0-13149 GCA_010110895.2 Picea sitchensis | reverse complement strand
ATTGTATGTAGTTTTTGTCATATCATGGTCTATGTGAAATCTGAGATATTTTCACTCTTTGTTGTTTTCAGAAATAAAGAATCTATGTACACAGGTGAAATACGGGCCCTCAGTAGCCAAAGTTGCCATTGGTGGATTGTTTAACCTAGTGAACCATGAAGGAAAACATGTAACAGACCGTGATTTTATGGAAAATTGGACACCAATCTATTTTGGCTCTACTCACTATACTGATATTTGCCTGGATGAAATTTAGAAAATGGTTGTTGAAATTGGTAAAATAAGTATGTTATTAACTCTTTCAATAATCTAGGTTCAACATTGATTTATCATGAAATAAAATTATTTTCCTTGCATGAAAAAATGTTATGGGGATATTGGCAAGTAGGAATCATAGTTCGGAATTGTTTTTCAGCCTAATTGTATCTTAAAATTGTGAAATATTAAAATTGACTCCGAATAGATTATTTGTATAACTACCAAATGCACATATTTTAAGTTAATACATTTCATAGGATTTCAGTGTTTCTTATTAATATGCACATTGTACATATGTTGGATGTGACTATCAACCTCCTAGGGCCTGTATCAAGCTCAGGAAGGCTGACTATCTTCTTTACATGTCGTTGTAGCTTCTAAATTTCATCTTCTTGTTCCCTGCATTTTTCTCTTAGGCATTGATTTTCCACATCTAACAGGAATTCCTTTGATTTAATAGTGCCCAACTACTCCGTAAGGGAGGTCTGCTGCTATGAAAGATCCTCCACCCAATGCTCTATATTCACCTTCCACAATTTGAGGCTCGATATTAAATCCCCTAGCATGGATTGAGACTCATCACAATGGTGCTTACATATAGAAAGGACAAGGTAAATTGGATCACTGGTATTGACCATTAGGGGGTTGACTCCAGTTCCATCTCCCAAGTACATAATGAAAGTGTTATCTCTCCAAGAAATCACTCCATGACTTTAGAAGGGTGTAATCTTGGCAACTTAAATAGATCAATAAACTGTGGAGGAAAAAGGATCAAATCGGATCACATTATAAACTCACATCCATTTAGAAAGACATGGGTCACTTGAAAGACCAAGGCTTTCAACTATGTTTCTCAGAAGGTTTTAATCAATGTGTGAAAACATGGAGAAGACTCATTATGCTAGCAAGAAATAACTACACAAAGGAATCTGTGAATGGCCAGTAATGATAGGTAAGATACTTCTTCATACCAACAGAAACATATATAAGATTTGTATATAGTAGATGGCCAGACATAATAAGTAAATACTTGCAGCTTAAGATTATGAGTGCACTGATAGGATGACAACTATCTAGCACTAAGACAAACATAAGAAGCAATGTATATAAATCTAATATACCAACGAAGAGATGGGATGACAACCTTTTGTCATTGAGCATACATAAACTTGGAAATAAATGATATGAAAATTGAAAAAAAAAAATGAAAGAAGCTCGATGTCAAGATATATTCATGGACATCTCCAAAGGATGAAATGTACAAGTCTTCCAGAATAGAACCACAGTCCTCAGACTATTCCCCCCCCCCTTTGGTGCCTTATAATTCTTAGAATTTTATAACCTTTACATCAAGGTTTCAAGATTCTAATTTAATGGATCTGAAATACCAAAAACAAACATAATCAATTTTATCTTTTAGAATAAATGATCCAATCTTATCATCATAAGTTGAATTTGACAACCTGGAGAATTATTTGGCAGCTTGCTGGTGAAAATCACAGATTTCAAAATCTGTCTTTGATGGCTGGGTGATTTCTGTCAACAATAAACATGCCATTTAGCTTCATTCCCTTACCATATTATTTCAAAACTTGATGAAGAGGATGGTCTAGATTTTGATAATTATTATCTTTAATTTGAGATCATTCCCACAGATTTTGGAAATGGAAAAACGTGATCTGGCCAGAAAGAAGACCGATCTGGACTCTTCAAAGATTTCAGTGGATTACTAGTCATGTATTTTTCCTTTTAGCCGCCAAAAGTCAGAGCGTTTTGGCATTTCATTACACTGTAAATTTCACATTTAGCCGCCAAAAGTCAGAGCTTTTCGGTGGATCATTACACTGTAAATTTCACATTTAGCCGTCGAAAGCTAAAATTAACCTTTGGCCTATTTTTAGAGGTGAAATCCTCATTTTATTGAATTTATGTGAATTTGAGCCTTTCTCAAAACCTCTAAAACTTTAAGATTTAAAAATAACTCTTCTACCTAATGATCCTCTTATCATGTGATTTGGGAAATATTAGCAAGTGATTCTTGATCGCTAACAAAAAGTATGCCTCTGTAGCTTACTAGTCTAGGCTTATTCCTGTGTGAATGGAATATTTGTTTTTAAAAAAAAACCCAACATTATTCGCTCTAGCAATGAATTGGTTCGTCGCTTGTATAGCCATTTGGTTGCTTGACTAAGTTTTCCAGGGTTGTCTTGGTCTCTCTTGCAACTAATATTAGTCATTATACCGACTAACGTTAGTCACTAGACCGACTAATTATGGTCACTAGAGTGACCAAGGTTATGTTTTACTTAGAGATGCTAGCAAGGCTTGCGACTAAAGTGGGTCGCTAGGTCGACTAATATTGGTGGATGGACTGATGAATGGTAACTTTTCCCGGTCGTTAGACCGACGAATATCCATGTGTGGTCGCTAGACCGACGAATCAATTCTGCTGAAAAAAAAATCATCTTGGTCTCAACAACCACCCTATTCCGACGAAACTTTGTCGCAAAAAAGTTCAAATTTAGTAATGACTATTTCCCTGACATTCGTTTCACAGGTGCTCACCGCTGTCAGGTGAATCATTTTCATACTTCTTCTAAGGGCATCAGCCACCCTATTTTCCTTTCCTTTGATGTGTTTGATTTTGAAATCAAACTCACTAAGGAGAGCCATCCACCTAGCTCATTTAACATTGAGTTTCGATTGATCAAACATGTGCCTCAACCCACAATGGTCTGTCATAAGTATAAATCTCCTACCCAGGAGGTAATGCCTCCACATTTTTAAAACATGCACTATGGAAGCCAACTCTAGATCATGGGTCACATAATTGATTTCATGCTCATTCAATTTCCTAGATTCGTAGCAAACTACACGTCCTTATTGCATAATGAATCCTCCAAGTCCTTCCTTGCAGGCATCTATGCATACGAGGAAGCCAGTATCAATATCTGCAATCTTCAACATGGGTTCATGGGTCAAAAGTTATTACAGTTCCTAAAATCCTTTTTCACATTTTGATGTCCAAGTGAATTTAACCCCCTTTTCTAAAGGGCAATGATTGGGCAACCAATCTTGGAAAATCCTTTTACAAACCTTCTATAATATCCTACTAATCCCATAAAGGATATGATATTAGATACATCCTTTGGGGTAGGCCATTCCATAATAGACTTGATCTTGTCAGGGTCTACTGCCACTGCTTCTTTAGAAATAACATGGCCTAAGTAATGGACTCGTTTCTGGAAAAATTCACACTTGTTGAACTTAGTGTAGAGTTGATGCTATCTTAGTACTTGAAGAACCAGTTTAATATGTTCCTCATGCTCCTCTCTGTTCTTGGAGTATACTAGGATATTCAATGAAAACCAATACAAATTTGCTTAGGAATTTGCTGAGTACATTATTCATCAAGCACATAAAAGTGGTGGGGCCATTGGTTAATCCAAATGGCACCACCAAAAATTCATAGTGACTATATCTGGTCCCGAAGGTTTTTTTGTGGATGTCTTCATCCTTGATTCGGACTTGATGGTATCGAGACCTTAAGTTGATCTTTGAGAAAATAGAAGCACCCACTAATTGGTCGAACAAGTCATCGATTCTTGGTAAGGGGTACTTGTTCTTTATGGTTTCCTTATTGAGTTTTCTATAATCTATGCACAGTCGGAGTGTACCATCTTTCTTCTTCACAAACAAGACTGGTGCTCCCCATGGACAGAAAATGGGCCAGATGTATCTTTTGTCCATCATTTCCTTTAGTTGTAGATTGAGCTCAACTAGCTCGGGTGTACTCATCCTATAGGGTGTCCTAGACACTGGCACTACTCCTGGTGCAAGTTCTATCGAAAAGTCAATGTCTCTTCTCAGAAGTAGACCCAATACCTCTTCTGGGAACACGTCTCTATACTCTCTTAATATGGGGTGGTCTTCTAGGTTTGTTCTATCATCCTCAACATATTCCAACAACCGTAATGCATATAAAGGACATCCCTTTCTACAATACTTTTTCATTTGAAGGGATGATATTCATCTCACTTAGACAGGCTTATGAATCCATTGGAGGGTTATCTTTTTGCCTTCTTCATTTACACATTATAAGGTTTTATGGTAACAATCCAACTTAGTTTTATATGTAGCTAGCTAGTCCATACCAATCAACAGGTCATAAGATCCTAGGGAAAGTATGTTAAGGGTAGCTCGGGTGGGAAATCCATCCATAATTAATTGGAAAGCGGGTATGACCTCCGCTACTTTTCTTTTGGTTCTAGTGGCTATCTATACCAACCATGGATTAGCATGTCTATGTGGCTACAATTTACACTTATCAATAGTCTGAGGGGCCACATAACTCAAATTAGAACCAAGGTCAATTAAAATAGAAATTAGATGGTTGGTGATGATACCTTCCATGTCCACGACTAAATCTTGGTGTTTGACTTGTTTATTATCCATGACTGCATAAATTTGTGGCATAATCCTAGCCACATCATTGATGGTGGTAGCTTATTGGATGTTGTAAACTCTCCTACTGTTTTGATTTCTGTGTGGACAACCCCTTAGTAGATTTTCTTCTCCACAACCCCAACATTTCAAGGGTTCCTTCTTTGGGTTATCTGTCTTTCTTGGGGTTGCTCCAAAAGGTTTATTTCCACTCTAGGAGGGGAAATTTTTATGATACACACTTCTATTAGGAAGGCATATCCTAGAGTCCTTCCTATATTTATTAAATCTTGAGGATTTGAACCCCTTCTTATTGAATCTAGAGTTGTTCTTATTCTTCCAGTCCTCGCGAGGTTCTGTTTGATTCTCGAGATGTTCATAAAAATACCTTGCCTTCTGGATAGTGTCTTCTAAGGTCCTTGGCTCATCAAACTAAATTTTGTTCTAGTAGGTATGAGGTGACCCACTAATAAATAGTTTCATTTTTACCTTTTCATCCTTTATGTAGGGTACACACCTCAACAACTCAAGGAATTTATTAACATATTCCTCTCTGATGAGCCGTCCTAGCTTGAGTTCATAGAACTCCTTAGTCTTCTCGTCAAAGTATTTCTTTGACATATACTTCTTCTTGATGTGTTTATCAAACTGTTTCCATTATAATTCCTCTTCATGGATTCCTTTCACATTCTTAGGATATTCCCACCAAATGGAGGCATTTCCATTTAGGTTGAAGATGGCTATTCGGGCCTTCAAGTTTTCAGAGTAGTCGTTGAATATGAAGTACTTCTTTAAACCAAGTAGCCAAGATTATTCCTCTTCCCCTTTATTAATTTCCCCATCAAAAGAGGGTGGTTTGGATTTCTTTAACTCTTCAGGGTCATGAATTTTGGACTGATTTCTCTTCTTTCCTTTCTTCTGAGGATGTGAGATAGATTTTCTACTAGAATATCCCTTGGATTTGCCAGTTTTTTTTCTAGAGGACTCTCCCAATGAGTGCCCCTTTCCTCCAGGGTGGGCCTTCCTCGAGGGACTTCTCCCTGTGTGGCCACTTATAGGACCACAATTTTTTACTTCAGGTGGGCTTTGACTTCTCTTCGTATGTCATTGGTCCACATGATTGGTTGCAGGTCCATGCTAAAAATGCCTCTGTATGTCAGATAAGCTCTGTAGAAAGACTGAATTAATTTTTTTTTCTTCTCTTGCTCCTTGATCAATCTCTCATTGTCAGCCTTGAAACTTTGTAATTTAGACATGAGGCTCCTTACATTTTCAGCTAGATACAGAGGGGTCTCCACCGCCCTCCTCTCGTCATATTCTTCATCTCTATTATGGGAGACATACCCCACTTCATGAGTGTCACAATCCTTTATGCTTTTAGTTTCCCGCGATTCACTGGCCACTTGAGAGATGACAAAACACTTGCTATTAGCTAACATTCTATTAGTTCATGAACAACACATTGTCATATTTCTTAAATACAGACATACAGTAGAAGACTTGTATTCTTTTCCTTCGTAAGGGTTTAATCAAACTCTTTAGGAAAGAGGTAAGGTAGGGCATCACCCTTAAATTTATTTAAATATGGTTTCTACGCAACTCATCCATGAGCCCAAGCATGCCAAGTGTTGTAACCATGCTTTGATACCAATTTGTAACACTCCCAACCCCTAAATAGCCCTTATAGGGGTGGGGCATCAAATTTTCTCTTTTCCTGGTTCATTTTTGGTCCTTTACTTAAGCCAAAACCCTCTTAACCAATTTCTCGAAGATTACATTTCTCACTAGGTGATTAAAACAACTAGCGGGGTCCTCCTCGTGACCTCGGGATGAAAACAGGGAGCTAAGAGTCTGTGTTAGCAAAGTTTCAGCACTTCGGAAGTTCCCGAACTTCGGGAGTTCCCAAAAGTGTTGACAAATTCCTTGATCGTCGAACAACAGAGGAAATCAATGGTCCACATCCTCTGCTGAGATCATACGGTTAAGGAGGGGGAATTCAAATATATATGCGCATCATACCTTTGTCCAAATCCCCGAAGTCTTGAAATGTCTCCACGTGCCCCTAGCCTTTCAGCGTTCGATGATCGACGATTCTCATCAAACATTCCTTATTCCACACTATGCCCAAACTCCTGAACTATCGTTATGTTTAGTGATTGGCTATCATTATTGGAATTTAGGCCCTTAGTGATCGATGCTTTGGGTTGGACGTTCCTATATTTTACCACTCACTAAATATTCCAAACTCTGAAGTTGTCTAAGCTCACATGGTCTTGATTACGTCACCAACCACGTTGGCCAAGTAGGCACGAACCAAGGTTTATACGTAGATGGGTTAGGGGCGACACATGCCCTCACCCGGGATGACACATGTCACGTTTCAAGGGCTCTATGGGGTAAGTGATGCGCATGGATCCAGGTGGCATGTGGCTTGTCAGCTGGGGTCCACGTCACCCTTGGGGTGTCACTGCACCCTGTCACCCCTGAACCGATAGTCTTCTAACACTCCTCAGATATCATGGTTGAGACTAGGCTACATAGATCTGTATATCTACACATCTGGTTACCTTGGGGATTTGTTTTTTGGGAGTGTTGTGATGAAAACTCCTCTTATCTACCGAAGTGCCCAATCTTCGATCAAAAGGGGCTAGCACCACACATCCTTGGTATATCAACGGATGGGAAGGGACCCAGAGGATCCCTCAATATATGGTTATGATTCCTTCGTGGCTCTAGCCTTCGGGGTTTCAGACCTCAGTCTAGTTGGTCAGATAGCTCCACCTAACCACCTGGGGAACCACCTAATTCCAGTAAACCTTATGGGAAACCAATTCTCCCGGTTACCTTCGACCAGTATAATGTTGGTAAGGTCATTCATACTCTGAAGTCGTGGGGTTCTGGAGCTCCGAAGCCAAGGGGACATAGCTTCCTTAGGCTTAGTCCAAGGTTCCTGGGTATTGGTCATGTGGGTCCTTTTGAATGGATCTCTTCCACTCATCTTCCAAATGAAGGGACCTCCCCTTTTTAAGGATTCCACTTAGCTATCCTTCCTGAGATTTTACCATGAAATGGTTAAAGACTTGGGTATGGAAGTTCTGTCTACACGACAGGGGTCTGAAAGAGGCTTCCTCTTCAGACAGATAGGTTCAGGTCGTCACGATATCTCATATCTCGATTGTCTTACAAGCTTATGTCCCAGGAAGCCTTAGGGGCTAAGCTGGTCATACCAACTATTGGTAAAAATTATAAGTTTACAAAGAGAAGGAGTCATACACATATCATAACCATTCCACACAAAAGTCATTTATAAATACACGTATGTATAAATCCAAGCATTCATCCATTATTCCAGTTTAATACATAAAACAAGGAAAATACTTATCAGAACCAGATAACATGAAGAAACTGTTGAAAGGGGTGCCCATTTCCACCCAACCATAGGCTCAGTCACTCCAAACGAATTTACCAGTAGGCACCCCTAAACTAGACCATGATGCTCTACCAAAGAATATTTCTTCCGGCTCAGAAACAATAGGGACGGAGTTTATTCGCCTCCTCCCGCAGGATCTTGGAAAATGGTTTACATGATACCAAGAAAGGAGGACCATCCTCGTTTATCAACTTGTATCATAACCTTCTTAGCCATTTCCTGTGACCATAACTCTTATTTTTTATTTCTTCCTTGAACCCGATATCTTCACCTCTCGTCTCTACCCTCTTTGCAGGTCTCCCTCTACCCACCACACTTTCGTTTCTTACCTCCTTCAGAAAGGTTGTGTGTGGCTCAAATTCCCATCCTGTGGTCAGGTCTAGAATCCTTATAGATGGGTGCTATATCCCATCCCCTCATTAATTATTGAGGATGTCTTCCCACCTACCAACCTGACTGTAATTCATTTCTGGGTCAAAGGACTATTCTGGTCCTGAGAAATTAAATCCAGTAAATTATTGGTTTGGTAAAGTTTAACGCAACCATTCCTAGTCCCCTTCACCATCTCTTTTCATAGCATTCATGGTCTTTCTTAGTACACCCCCCCTTTCCAACAATCATGCAACACTTATCCATTTTCTAGTAAATAACAAAATTTACATTCATTGACCTTTTATACAAAGGTCCATCGAATCAAACATGCACACATATTGAGTTTTCCATATTCTCTTGGCCATCATAGCTATATTTACAAACTGGGGGAAACATGGTGTTAAAGCCTATAAAAATGTTTTTATTTTGTTGCTCCACATCTCATACTTCATACCATTCTGACCTTCTAACTTTGGTATTCCATTTCTATACAAATTGTTTCTCTCCATTATCTTCCTTCCAGTGGTTAAACGATTTTCTTGAAGAACCTACTCTGATACCAATTGTTGGATTATTGAGAGGGGGGGTGAATCAGTAATGAGCAATTATACCAAATATTAATCCTTTAAACCACAATCTATATTCTTTTACTTATTCAACCATGTTCATGTGTTCACCATCAATTAATTATTGTATCATAAGAATTAACATTCATCATTTCGTAATAAATAATAACAAACACATCCACACAATGCACAACACACCAATATTTACGTGGAAACTCAATGTGGGAGAAGACCATGTAATTATTTTTTTATATGTAAATAATTACATTCAAGGAAGCACCAACTTCAAATTCTCCAACTACAACTAGAAGGAGGCTCTGACCCTCTAGTTTCTTAGGATACAACCTGAGGGAAGCTCCAACTCCCCAATTCTCTAGCTTCAACCAGAAGGAGGCTTCAACCCCATATGTTCTCCAGATACAACCGGAAGGTGGCTACAACCACCTATCCTTTCCCTATCCAACCGCCATCAGATATAAGTAGAATGATGGAACCACTGTCACACTGTCACTATGAGATATATTGATGTAAGCCTATACCAATCTGTTCCACTGACCTGTAATCAACCTGTGCCACTGTTCTGTAACCAACCTATACTTGTGCCTTGCATGTACCGACAAAAATAAATACACCAACAACATGTACCAATAAGATCCTCAATATATCAGATATGATAGCATAGATTTCATACCCAAAATCACAAGAATATCAGTCAAACCATGTGCCAACAATGCACATCAATCATGTACATCGACACTATACAAAGATAACCATCAACAAGTACCAATCATGTATCAACAACAAACCAAATTATGCCTCAAAAAGATGTATCAATATCACCATGTACTTCAAGTATGTATCTCATCCATGTTCCCAATCATATACCTCTACCATATACCAATAACATACACCAATATAACCAACAAGATACCTCTAGCAATGCACCACACTCTCCGTAAATAAAATACCATAAATCCTCACATCAACCATGTGCTACAACCTCATTGTTATACAACCTCTATGTGTAGATCTGTCTCAGATCAATTCTACCACAATCCCTAAACTTCTAAGAGGGTATCCAATAGATTTACAAGGAAAACCCTCAACCAAAATCATAGATTCAACACTACACATATGAAAACCATACCTTTTTTCTTCTTGTAGTGTTCTTCTGCCATGGTTTTCTTGTTTTGATTTTGTTGTCGTGACTCTGCTCTAACGATTTTTATGTAGCGATTTTTCTGCAACACTTTTTCTGTCGTGGTTTTTTTGCTGCGATTTTTTCGCCACACTCTTCTTTCCATGATTTTTCTGCCGCAATTTTTCTGTTACACTTTTCCTACCATGATTTTTCTTCCACACTTTTTCTGCTGCACTTTTACTACCGCGATTTTTCTGTCGGACTTTTCCTGCTGCATTTTTTCTCTATAAATAATACCTGCCCAAATAACCTTTCACAAAAGAGATATTCAATGATAATCAATAGGTGTTAATGGGAGAGCCTTTCTCTCTTATTTATACTTCCATGTAGCTTCCTCAACGAGTTACCTTCTAACCAACTTAACCCACTTTCCTTCTTTTAGGTATAACCCACTTCTAACCACTTGTTCACTTAACTTAACCACTTTCCATAAATAGTAAGTTCTCCACTCCTAGTTGCAACTAAATTTATTATTTAATTTATTTATTTTGAAACCACTTTGACTTATCCATAAATAGTAAACTCACCACTTCCTCTTGCAACCACTTTATTATTTAAATAATTTCTCTTTGCAACCACTTTGAATACTTTATCATTTAAATAATTTATATTTACTCAAAAATTCTTGTTGCAACTAAATTGTCTATGGGTGAAATTATGAAGATGGGTTACACTTTTTCTTGTTTTATGAGAAAACAAGCTGTATTTTCACAAGTTCTTCAACTTCTGGCATACAAAAGTATTTTTTTTATTTAGAATTTCACTTTACAGTAAAAACAAAACTTGTGAAGAATTGTGTTAGCTTTCCAATGAATATTTTTTTAAGTTTTTTTATCACGATTTGATATGTCAATTTGACAATTGTTTAATAGTATGTTCCTTAAACATGAAAGGAATGATAATGAGTTACTTTTTTTCTACAACAATGTATCTATTATTAAACTTATGTTTTTAAGAAACAAAATATACTGCAACAATCTACAGAGACTTTATTTTATTATGACTATAATTTTGAATCTAACAGATGAATATTATAATTTCTAGAATTTTTTGAAGTTGACCAAGTTGAAAACGCTGCAGATTTCAAACACATGTTTTTCTACACATTGTATCTATCTTAATTTTTACTTAAAACTAAAATTTAAATATACCCTTTTGAACAGAATAGTTTAAGGATTATGAATATATTTTTTTCAAATTGTTTCACTGTATATTTTTAGAGATACCGATATTTCATTTCACCGAATCATAATGTCTATTGAAAATATTATGTAGTGTTTTTTTTTTAAATTAAACACAATTAGATAAAAATAAAGAAAATGAAAACAAATTATAAGAATTGAAAGTAGATTCAATTTTGGAAATGTTGGTGCCATTTTTGAAAGAAAATTCTCAGTATTTTCCGGAGTCTGCAACCTCCGAAGTTCAGTTAAGCTTGGGGAAATTCTTTGGTTTTAGTTTTCAGTTCCAATTTCCTTTTTTTGGTTGAAATAATCTTTCACCCGAAAGGTTGTCGAACGAATTCTGTACGTCGGAAAAAATGAAATGACACGTCACATCGTTTCATTTCGCACCAAATTGTATAAATATTCTTTTGGCCAAACACATTTAACACAATTCATTGGATGGACACACATATATAAGCTCGAGGATAGGGATTTCAAAGCATTTCTATTACTGATTGTAGTTGTATTCTTTTACTTCTTTATTTCTTCCCTCTGTTCCATAGGCTTAATCGGAGGATCGATATCGATACATGGTGGTTTTCTAGAGCACTTAAACAAAGCTTCAAATCATATTTTTGGTTTTTGTTGAATAAGGTAACTAATGTTTGCTCAAGTTTTTATTGGAATAACAATTTATATGTTGAAAGATAAATGTTGAGCATTTTTTTAATGTGAAGTCTTTGTTGAACATATCTTTTATAGATAACTATAAAATTAATGGAAAACAAAAGTTTGCGCAAGAGAAAATATGATCTCACTCGAGATGATACTCGCCAAATTGAACAAAGGAAAGAGATTTATCGGAGAAAGAAACAAGAACATGCAAATATTGAAGAAAGAAATGATGATAATGTGAATAGAGATTTTCGACAAGAAGAATCTCAACCAGGTATGCATGCACATATGATGATCGAGCACATGACACACATCAAGCGACTGTATTCAGAAAGTACATAATTCAAAGTATAGAATTCAAATTTAAAATATTGTAAATAATATAATTGATTGTAATTACAATTTGATGTTTTTCAAAAAACATAAATAGATTTGTCTCATAATGTCGAAGAAGACATTGAAACTGAAATTGAAGAAAAAGATGTTGAAGCCGAAATTGAAGCAGAAGACAAATCACCTATAGGTATGTACATAAATTTATATTAATACAAGATGAACACTCAAGTATATATAACTTAGTGAATTTGTGTTCGGGTTATGTTTTTTAATACAAACTTTAAATTGAAATATGTAGGAGAATCTATCAACATTGATGATGAAATATTAAAAAATGTTGATAATGACAAATTTGGGAAGAAAAAAGCTAAGCATTATATAATATATCAAACTAAGAATATGTATAATAGGTTTTTCAAAGATGAATCAGTAATAGTACAAGCTCAACTTTTACTTTGTTTATTGAAGTCGAGAAATTTAGAAGAAGCTACATCATTCTTGGGTATTCAAAATTCGATGAAGGATACAAAGGTGCAACAAAATGTCTTTAACAATATAACTAGTGTATTAAAATCCTTTGGAAAATCTTGAAAAGAAGATGTTTGTGTTACACGTAGAATGTTACAAACAATAATTGTTTCAGGGAGAAATATAAAATATTGTTTGACACGACACATGGAAACAACGATGGGAATGTCAAGA
>SNQJ01S0246107.1:0-13149 GCA_010110895.2 Picea sitchensis | reverse complement strand
TTCTTCAACTTGCAGACATGAGACTTTCTGTCTTCAACTTCAAATCCTTGAGGTTGCTCTATATACACTTCCTCTTCGATGACACCATTTAGGAAAGATGTCTTTACATCCATTTGGTGTAACTTCCACTTCATCTTAGTTGCAAGGGCTATGATGGTTCTGATCAAAGTGTATCTGGCTACATGATTGAATGTCTCTTCATAGTCAATGCCTTCCTTTTGAGAAAATCCACGAGCGACAAATCTTGCTTTATACTTCTTAATACTTCCATCAACAACATGTTTTATTTTGAAGAGCCATTTGGAAGATACCACGTCCTTACTCTTTGGTCCGAGAACTATTTCACATCATTCTTTATTATGGATTGGTATTCCTCTGTCATGGCGTCTTCCCATTCTTTCCTCTAAATGGCTTCTTCAAAGCAGGTAGGCTCCTTTTCTAGGAGATCACACATCAAATCCGTATAACTCGAGAATGGCTTTAGTCTCTTCACCTGTCTCATGGTTCCTTTGGGAACACCATACTTTTCTCCACCTTGAATAAGCTCTCTTGCCCAAGCAGGCTTTCTCTTATGGAAGATAATCATTTGAGGAGGTTCTTGAAATTATACTATGTCATGATCTTCTAGAATTTTCTCATCAGGGGAAGTTACGAGTTTCCTCACTGGTTCTGCAGATCTGGGAACCTCCCTCACTGATTCTGCGATTCTGGGGATTACAGGTTCCTCTTCATATACTTATTCAAGATGGCATCTTCTTGATTTCTTGAGCACTGCATCTTCATCGAAGGTCACATCCCTGTTGATTGTTAGGACCCAGAAATGCCCCTTTTTCACTATATCTTTTTCCCATTCAACCTTCTCATTCCTAAGCTAAATGACTATTATAATGAGTACTAAGACCCTTTTTCCCAAGGTATGAACTATTCATCTCGCTTTTATATTTTCATTTACTTAGCATGTTTGATTGGTAACATTCACATATTTTACCCATGAAATGATTTAACTAATGATCAAAATGCTTAGAACGACCCACTTCGAGAAACTTGCTGTTGTTACAACTATGCGCCAATCTTGGAAGATGTTACATGACTGTTGCAACAACTATGCACCAATATTGGAAGCTATTACATGACTGCTGCAACGGATGCCACCAATCCTGGAAGCTGTTACACGACTATTGCAACAGAAGCCTGTTAGTCCTGGAAGTTGTTACAACAGACGCCACTAGTCTTGTTGTTATACGACTGCTGCAACACCTGCTGATTATATATGTTGGCTCACGATGTTGATCAAGGAGAGTTCTAGATTTTGTATTAATGATATCAAATGAACAGCTTGAGAATCGAGGATTCTCAAGACTATTCTGTTTATGTTCTACTGAATGAATCTGACTTTAAATAACAAAGATTTTGTAATGAAAAGGAGTTTTTTTGAATGGAGAAAGAAAAGTAACGCTTATTGCACACATACATTTTTGGAAATTGAATGAAAGAGTGGATTGAATTCCTTTAGCAGACTGTAACCTATTTCTTTGAGCGGATTCAGTGAGAAGGAAAGGGCCCACCTTCCTCACTGATTCCCCTCCGTTTTGAATTCTAGATTAGTTGTTTTAAATGCGAATGATTTAATTGTTAGACATTTCTAGAATACAACTATTGTTACAGTTTAGTTCCTTCTTGTTAGATGCACATAACTTGTCTCATGAGAATTAGAAGTCGATTGTTGAACATTGCTAGAGAAATGCTTTCCCTTTTTCTGCATTAGGTTAAAATCTTGTTTCCCAGAAATAAAAGTGTGAAGTACTTTCTTGCAATAAGTAGATTTCCTTTCTGCAAATAATATAGAGCTTCTTTCTGCAAAAGTAAATTAGAAAGTTGGATTAGAGTAGGCAATCCAAGGTTCTTCACATTCATCAGTTTAAATTGCAATTCTGATTTCAAATCTGTAGAACTCCAGCTGTATCAGCACAACTGTGTTAGTGATAATGTTTTTTTTTTTTTTCCCTTACTACAATTAGATTAGAGATGCTTTCATAATCTAGCCTAGACTGTGCACAATTATCTTGAAATAACAAACTTCCCTGGGTTGAAAATTTATATTGAACACTTTGATTTTCTATTCAATTAGACAATTAAAGTGCCCAACATTTTGGTGTCGTTGCCGGGGAATGATAATCATAGATTTTGGTAAGAACATTTTTTTTTTTAGGAATGAATAGTCTGCATGAATCACGAAACACGAGAACAAATACCCCAAAATACTAACCTTACAGGTACAAGAGGACGTCGACGAAGAAATCCTAACATATTGGGGAGACAAACTGTTGTTGATGAGATTATAACTAGAGCAGATTCTTCTTCAGGATCTATTTTTTCGCCCTGCAAATCCTCCAAGAAGACGTGATCCACAGTCAGTAGAAATACCCCTTCTCAAAACATCGCTCTCATCAAGGGCTGAAGCTGAAGCTGAAGTTGAAGCTGAATATTTGTCACCAACAAATCAACAAGCAACAATGGAGAACATTGAAGATCAAGGAAGTATAGCTTGGAACATGGAAAATCTAGAATAAGCTGTTTATTAGATCAACGGTCAGATAGTCACTAAAGAAGAGTGGGACGTTGTTTGGAGAGAAAGAGCACATATGGAGAATCAAGGGGATAATGAAGAAGAGCTCCACCAAGAGAACCCACAGAACAACGAAGATCAGGTAAACAATGAAAATACTATCTCTACCCTGTTTTTTCCTATTTTTGATGTTCCCACACGAGGGATGGCTCCTATGAAAAACATACCTCTCAGCTCTCCCAAATTTTCATGGATTATCTACTAAATATCCGGATGAGTTTCTGTTTGAATTTGACATTTTGTGTAGAAGCTATGACTACACTACCACTGTGCAGAAGCTTAAACTGTTTCCAGCTACACTAAAGGGTAATGCGTTAAGATGGTTCATGAACCTTGGAGGAGAAAAAATTTCAACATGGGTACAAATGAGACAGCTTTTCCTGAACAAATACCAAGACTACTGTCGAACAAGGGAACAAAGAGATGAACTATTCAAGATGTCATAGAAGGAGGACGAGACCCTTAAAGACTTTGTGGAGCGACTCCAATATAATCTACAAAGGTCTGGACATCCGGATGTAAGTAAGGACATTCTGAAAACCATTTTGCTAAAAGGAGTTAGAGAAGATTGTTTAGATATGTTGAATATGCTTGGCAAGGGAGATATATCTAAGGAATCCTATGAGGACATCGTAGATTTCTGCAAAAGATGTTCTCGAGGATCTACAAGGAATAAGTCAGCTACCAAGGATACCACTTTTTCAAGGGTACAAAAATCAGCCAATGGAGGATCAACAAGAGCAGAAATAGGTAATCTGTTAGAAAATTTTAAAACAGAGATGATTAACTCTTTTACCTCACAAATGGATACTTTGCAGGTCAAATAGAAACAAGTAGAATTAGAGCAAGCATTGTGCATTTTCTGTCCGAAATGTAGAAAGAAACATCCACCAAGGGAGTGCCCACTGAACAGTGTCCAGGTATGCCTTATTTGTGAATTAGACCATGCCACTGACCAATGTCCCTCTCTACCAGGTGTAAAAGCATCAATGAAGGCAACTAATGAGGAAGTAGAGGCTTTCTATCTAATAACACAAAGAAGACAATGGCAACCGAGAGGTCAAGGTATGAACTCTCAATTCTCTCCTCCAACATTTAATTATTGGAACAATTAGATACCATATGGCCAGATGAATGCCCCCCCTCCAAATCAAATGCCACCCTCTTATTAGGATCCCAATGCATGGTTACCTATGCCCCCCAAAAAAATTACTATGGGAAATGGAACCCATACGGGAGAGGCCCTCAACAACAACTCAGTTATCAAAACCATCACCAACTGAACCCCTATCAAGAACAGTTCCAACCCCTATACCAGCAACAACAACTGCAATTTCCTCCTAATGCTGCACCAAACAATCCTCCCTTACGACCTCAGATGCCCATGCAACCTAACCCAAACCCAAATAATAAGGCCATTCAGAACATAGACATACATAATGTGCCAACCTTATCTATTACTCCTATGCCTTGTGATGAAATAAAATTAAGATCAGGGAGAATAGTTGAGCCAATAATCGAAGATGCTCCATCTTCAGAATTAGATAAGGAATCAGGGGAGAGAACATCTGTTGATACAAAATAAATTGACCAACCTATTATAGAATTAGCAGACCCACCATTCCCTGAAAGACTGAAAATTACCAAGCCTGTGGAATCACCATCTTTCAATCTCCTAGGAGAATTGAAAAATCTGCACGTTAATATTCCACTACTGCAAGCGATAAGGGATGTCCCTATTTATGCCAAGACTGTGAGGGACCTCTATATCAGGAAACCCAGACGAAAACCTAAAGATCCCCTCACAGTGCATGTAGTGGGGGATTTGTCCGAGCTGATGTTAGACAAAACTCCACCTATTAAATATGGCGACCAAGGAAACCCTACAGTAACTGTTAAAATTGGATAGACATCTATTCCACATGTACTAGTTGACTTAGGGGCAGCAATTAACATCATGCCAACATAAAATACGAAGTTGTTGCAACTCAAAACACAAATCCGACCTACTCCTATTGTTCTAGAATTAGATGATCGCTCTACCATCAGACCAGAAGGAGTAATCGATGATTTAGTCATTTTAGTGGACTCATGGGAGTATCCTATTGATTTTGTCATTTTTCAACCCAAATCCCGTCTGGGAGGCCATCCTCTAATTCTGGGATGACCATGGTTAGCTACAACTGATGCTTTCATTAGTTGTAGATTTGGTTCCATGACCATATCTGATGGTTATGACACAAAAAAACTTACCCTATATCCTCATGCTACACTCAGTGCAGAACCTGGAAATTCTCTATGGATGGACACTGAGGATGGAAGTGCTCTGCCTGTGCTAACTATAGGAAAGGCCTTGAGTTTCAAAGATGAGACATAGGATGAGTTAATAAACTGCTTTATTTGTGACCCCTCTGCTATTACACATAATACACCACTGATTAATCAGAGTCTTTGACCCTATTGACCAGGAAGAAATGAACTCAAAAGTGTTCTCAGAAACCGCTGACAATCAAATTGACTCAGCTGTAACAACAACCACTGTAACAATGAATGTTGTAACAACAGATGACGAAACAACAATAGCTGAATTATTTCCTAGATTCAGTTCTAAGAGCATCGCTGTGGAAGTCGAACCTGGAAAAACCTTGAACATCATTCCCGATCTCTCCATTGCTGAAACTCGCTGATTGATGAAATTACTGACTGTACATAAAGAATCATTTTCCTGGGATTACATGGATATGAAGGGCATTCCCTCTGAAATATGCACCCACCATATATACATCAAAGAAGAATGTCGACCCATTTGTCAGCCGCAAAGGAGGATGAATCCAAACCTTAAAGAAATTGTTAAGGAAGAACTTCAGAAACTTCTCAACGCCGGATTCATCTATCCTATATCGGAAAACGAGTGGGTATCACCGTTGGTTATTGTGCCTAAAAAGAATGGTAAGTGGAGAGTGTGTGTGGACTATAGAGCCTTGAATAAGGACACGCAGAAGGATCATTTTCCTCTTCCATTTATTGATCAGGTTTTAGACAACCTAGTCGAAATTTTTTTATTTTCTTTCCTGGATGGATTCAGTGGCTATAACCAGATACAGATTGTCCCACAAGACCAAGATAAGACCACCTTTACCAGCCCTTGGGGTACATTTTCCTACAAGGTTCTCCCATTTGGCTTGTGTAATGCACCAACCACTTTCCAGAGAGTTGTGATTGGTATTTTCTTTGATATGGTGAATGACTGTATGGAAATATTCATGGATGACTTTACACCTTATGGTACTGATTTTGAAGAAGCTTTGTCTAATTTGGAAAAAGTGCTCAAAATATGTAAACAGTCTCATCTTTCTTTAAGTACATAAAAGTGCTATATGATGATGTGCGAAGGGGTAGTGCTGGGACACTTCATCTCTTATGCAGGGATTCAGGTAGATCTAGCCAAAATCCAGGTAATTTTGGATATTCCAACTCCATCAACTCAGAAAGAGGTAAGAAGTTTTTTAAGGCATGTCGGGTATTACAGGAGATTCATTAAAAAATTCTCTAAACTTGCCTCTCCATTGTTTTTTTTACTAACAAAATATGTTGACTTTCATTGGACTGACAACTGTGAATTGTCTTTTGCAGATCTTAAACATAAATTGTCCACAACTCCCATCTTGAGAGGACCCAATTGGGCTCTACCTTTTCACATTTCTTCAGATGCCTCAGACACTGCAATTGGTGCAGTACTAGGGAAATAGGATGACAAAGAACCCTACGCTATCTACTATATCAACAAGAACATGTCTCCTGCTGAGTTAAATTACACAGTTACTGAAATAGAATTCTTGGCAGTAGTTTATGCAATCAATAAATTCAGGCATTATGTAACTGATTATCCCACATTTATTCATACTGATCATACAACCATTAAATATGTAATGAATAAACCTATTACTAATGCCCGAGTGACAAGATGGTTGTTACTACTGCAAGAATTTGACATCACTATAGTGGATAGACCAGGAAAAGAAAATGTGGTTGCTGATTTTCTCTCAAGNAACATTTGTTTGCAGTATTTTCTCACTCACCTTGGTATGTAGACATTGCTAATTATTTGGTTGCAGGGAAGGTACCTCCACATCTATCTCCTCGAGAAAGAAGGAAGATTATTCAAAAGAGTGCTAGGTATAGTTGGATAGGAGGATGCCTCTTCTACACAGGATTGGACCAAGAAATCAGGAGATGTGTGAGGGATGATGAAGTTTATGATCTACTAAAAGATTGCCATGATGGCCCTTGTGGGGGTCATTTTGCTGATAAAAGGACCGGACATAAAATTTTAAGGATGGGCTATTTTTGGCCCAACATATTTCAAGATGCCAAGAAGTATGTCCAAGCTTGTGACAGTTACCAATGCATGGGTCAGCCAACCCACAGGGATGAAATGCCACTCCAGTCTCAGATAGTGTTAGAGCCTTTTGAGAGATGAGCCATGGATTTTGTAGGACCCATTCACCCACCTTCCAATCAGAAAGTCTATATATTGGTCTGTACAACTTACATGACCAAGTGGGTGGAGGCAAAAACACTAATCAGAGCCTCAAAAGAAGATGTCTTAGCATTCTTATTTGAAGATATATTTGTTAGGTTTGGCGTTCCCAGAGAATTGGTAACTGATGGAGGACCCCCTTTCACATCATATAAATTTGAAGCTCTACTAAGTAAATATCATGTTTTACATAGAATAGCTTCTCCATACCATCCACAAGACAATGGCCAGCTGGAAAGAACCAACAAGGTTATCAAAGCCATTCTTACTAAAACAGATAGAGAAAATCGTAGGGATTGGTCTGACCGATTGCATGAAGCTCTATGGGCTTACCGAACTACTTTGAGGAGCACAACTGGTTTTTCTCCTTACGAGATGGTATATGGAAAAAGCCCTATTTTCCCCATTGAATTCGAAATCAAAATCTTAAGAACTTCATCATCAGTCAACCTCGACTTGAATATGGCATAGAAATCCAGACTGTAGCAGCTCAACGAGCTTGATGAAAAGTGTTTGGACACCATCCATCAAACCACAAAGATTCAACAACAATGAACAAAATGGCATGACTGAGTCATCAAGAAGAAATTATTCCAGAAAGGAGATTGGGCTCTATTGTATGATTCACGCTTTAAGGAATTTCAAGGTAAGTTGCGTACACGATGGCTAGGGCCTTATGAGGTAGACAACGTTTTTCCCAATGGGACAGTCTGATTGATTACTATTGATGGATCCAACACATAGTTATATGAAAATGGTCATTTCTTGCGTTTGTATCAACGCCCACTGTCTAAGGTAGAATTCAAAACTAGATGTATAGTTGATATAGGTTATCAATTCTTAAACGAAAAGGAGCTTGCTCCTTCCCCTTCTGAACTTTAGGACTTCTTTTGCTTAGACCTTGTATATAAATAACCTCAACAAAATTTGCATTTCTCTGTTTTTAGTTGAAATTTCTCTATTTTCTTTACTATGCTAATAAAGCTTTGAAAGGTATCAGGAAGTTATGTGTGTGTAGGTGGATTGATGAATGGCAAGGTTGAGTAGCGCAAAATGAGTCAAACGATTAGTTCATGGAAGTTGAAAAACTTCGTAGAAACTAAGTAATGTAGCATTTGGTCGATTTCCATGATGTTGTGCCTTCTTCCGTTAAATTGGCCGATTTCCATGCTATTACACCTTCTTCCACTAAATTGGCCGATTTCCATGCTGTTACACCTTCTTCCGATAAATTGGCTGATTTCCATGCTGTTACGCCTTCTTCCGATAAATTGGTCGATTTCCATGATGTTACACCTACCTCCACCATTTTTTCCGAAGAACCTGTTGATACACTAATTGTTGTTATTCTTTCTTGCCACTTCACTCTTCCTTTTTCGCATTTTTGCTGATACTGCTGCTCCAGCCCTCCAATCTTTCCATGCCACAACACCACTAATTAGACAATACTGATGCTCTCTATCTGAAAGTACTTCTCTATAATGACTTGACTTCACATTCGACGATTTCCAGTTGGCTAACTACAATAAGGACTCCATTTCTTCTCCAGTTGTCATTTCTCTCATGACCCTTCATCATGTCAGCTATTGCGCGCAACTCAAATGGTGGTTAGATAGTGTGGTTACTCCGACAGGTCATTATGTGCGGTAAGATATGAGGTACATGATTAATCCTATGTGTTAAAGTAATGAAGATATAAAAGTACGTTTTCCTATTTACTAACCAGTTGTCATAAATCGATGCACATGGAGCCAATTCGCTTAGTTGGGGGGGGAAACGTAAATCTAACCGTCCATACCAAATTTTATACACACCTCCACCACCTTTCCGCCCACACTTATTTTTACTCAGACACTATATTCTTTCTGCAAACCACATTCGAGCTTGTTGCGTCTTTGATTTAGGTGGTAGTTTCTCCTCCTACGTGCCTGTTAGACTCTCAAGAAACATCATGGGAGGATCAACTGTGAGATATGAACCCGCAACTTTGGATAGTTTGCTGCTACACCCAGAGGCCTACCAAATATTTCTCTAGGTCGACTGGATATCATATTTTAAAAATTTGAAGGGGTTTAATGAGGACGAGGTATTGGAGTTTAGTCAAAATATTACCGAAGGGTATTCAATGGTGAAAGGGGTAAGGATTCCAGTGTCAGAAGAAATCATTGCTACTGTAACAGGGTTGCCAAGAACAAGAGACCAATGGTTTAATAGAAAAACACACTTTCCGAATGCACATAAGGGTTTCCTCGTCAACACTGAGCAAGTTCAGACCAAAGGCAGATGTGTAGATGTCAATTCCTTACCAGAGCCATGGGGAAAAGTCACAGAATTTCTTAAAAGGTACATTACATGCGAAGGTCGATACCAAGTTGTTTATTTTTCTGATTTTATCTTATTATCACATCTGCGACATCAGAAATTCATAAACATGCCTTATTTTCTCCTCCATTCATTGCATAACATGGCTCATTTTGTAAAAAAATCCAAGAACCCCAAGAAATTCATTTCTAATCATAGACTCATCGGCCTATTAATTTGCAGAGGTATGGGCATTTCCAATCACCCATTACCTGCTGTAGCAGACCAACCACATTCTATACATACAAATGTGATTGCACCAGTCCTTGAAAACACAACCCATGGACCTCTTCCTGAACCTCTGCCCTCGGTTGCAACAACAGTCAAAACCCCTACTGTCGTTGCCCATAAGATGACTAAGAAAAGAAACCGCATAACCCGACACCATCCTAGCACTAGCCAGACAAGCCTCAACGAAATTTCATTGCAAGAGCCTAAAGTTGTGGTCGAACAAACAGATGAACAACCAACCACTAGACCAAGGCATGCGTCACAACACTTGGCTGCAACACCTATAATTGAAAACCTACCCCCTGTCTCTAAAAAGAAAACCCCTGCTCCTATCTTTGGATCACCAAGAAAGACAACAAGGTCAGCACGGTCCATTGCGACACCTATCATTGACAAACTACCCCCTGTCTCTAAAAAGAGCACCCCTATTCCTATCTCTGCATTACGTAAAAAGCGAACAAGGTCGGTACGGTCCACTGTAATATCAAGTCCGCTTACCTCCTCTGCTGTTGCACCGACATTCAAACAAAACCCTCCTATTGCTGCAACAATCGATCAAGCACCTACTATCATTACCAATGCATTTTCTCAGAAAATAAAACGTCCATTCAAGAGAAAACCTCGAAGAGCCCTTGACCAAATTGGATCAAAAACAAATCAGAGTCCTCTGGCTACTATGATAGAGAATTCCACAGGGGTACGAATACCAGGTTTTACTTTATGCACAGAACTTCAGGAAACTATTCTCTCCTTTCAAAATGAATGTACTCAAAACGCAGCAGAATCATCGGCTCCACCTGATGATTCTGCGCATCACACATCCATTGACGATGTCTAGATCATCGCAGACCCTAGTATACCAGAATTTCCTCCTTGTGTGGTTGAGGAAGAGCGCCCCTTTCCTGCTTGAGCAACGAAGAAGAAAACCTTTCTTTCATTTCTAATTTACCCAGGAGAAGAACCAGGTCTGCCGAAGCTGCAATTGGATGGAAAGATGTGGAACAGGATATTCCTATTCTTCATCCACTATCCTCTATGGTTGATGCAGGGTTGGTTCCACACGAACCAACTATCCATGTCGAGACTATTCCACAAGAACCATTCCTGACAGACACAGCTGTTACACAAGAACCAACTGTCCAGGTCGATACTGTTACACCAGAACTAGCTGCTCCACAGATGATTGTCCCACCAGAGCCAGTCATACAGGAACCAATTGTCCATGTCGAGACTGTTCCATAAGAACCAGTCCTGACAGACACATCTGTTACACAAGAACCAGCTACACAACATCCTGAGGATGTGCCACTTTCCCAATTGTTTGCCCAAATAGAAAGAAAGATCAAGAATACAAAAAATTACAAAATCGCTGCACTAATAACAGAGAATGATAACCTCAAAGAAAAGTTAAATACCCTGAAACAAGAGGTGGAGGCTACTTGATAGAAGAATCCAGAAGGGATAACCATGGACATCCTAGCACTGACAAAAGTTGTTATGGACAGAAACAAAGAACTCATGTGCTTTGAGTGCGGAAACATTTACTTTGAGGTAGGTTATGAGGTAGTCAAAGTTCCATTTGCTAAAGGACCAACAACTGTCTTAGTCAATACTGAACATGAACCTACTGCTACACATAAATCAGTAAAACAGAGGAGATCTCAACGTCATAAAACAACTGTTGGTACACTAGCAACTTGCAAACAAGAACCTCTATTTTCTTCACGAGTTGTTACTTTAGCAACTCAAACTGATCCTGTTCTCAAAAACAAAGAAACTCAAACATATCATTGACACAACAGATTTTCTTTTGGATACAACATTTTTCAATACTGGCACTTAACAAATTCTCTTAGCAATTTTGCACTGGAGGAGACAGTTATCTACTTCAGCTACAAAGTAAGGTTTTGAATGTGTTTTGCATGAGGACATGCAATGTATTCAGTTGGGGGGCATGTTAGGACCCATAAATGTTCCTTTTTCACTACATCTTTTTCCCATTCAACCTTCTCATTCCTAAGCTAAATGACTATTATAATAAGTACTAAGACCCTTTTTCCCAAGGTATGAACTATTCATCTCGCTTTTATATTGTCATTTACTTAGCATGTTTGATTGGTAACGTTCACATATTTTACCCATGAAATGATTTACCTATTGATCAAAATGCTTAGAACAACCCACTTCGAGAAACTCGTTGTTATTACAACTATGCACCAATCTTGGAAACTGTTACATGACTGTTGCAACAGTTATGCGACAATATTAGAAGCTGTTACATGACTTCTACAACGAATGCCACCAATCCTAGAAGCTGTTACACGACTATTGCAATAGAAACTCATCAGTCCTGGAAGCTGTTACAACAGACACCACCAGTCCTATTGTTATACGACTACCGCAACACCTGCTGATTAGATATGCTGGCTCACGATGTTGATCAAGGAGAGTTCTATATTTTTTATTAATGATATCAAACGAACATCTTGAGAATCAAGTATTCTCAAGACTGTTATGTTTATGTTCTACTGAATGACTGTGACTTTAAATAACAAAGATTTTGTAATGAAAAGGAGTTTTTTTGACTGGAGAAAGAAAAGTAACGCTTATTGTACACAAACATTTTTGGAAATTGAATGAAAGAGTGGATTGAATTCCTTTAGCAGAGTGTAACCTATTTCTTTGAGTAGATTTAGTGAGAAGGAAAGGGCCCACCTTCCTCACCGATTCCCCTCCGTTTTGAATTCTAGATTAGTTGTTTTAAATGCGAATGATTTAACTGTTAGACATTTCTAGAATACAAATGCTTTTACAGTTTAGTTCCTTCTTGTTAGATGCGCATAACTTGTCTCATGATAATTAGAAGTCGATTGCTGAACATTGCTGGAGAACCGCTTTCCCTTTTTCTGCATTAGGTTAAAATCTTGTTTCCCAGAAATAAAAGTGTGAAGTACTTTCTTGCAATAAGTAGATTTCCTTTCTGCAAATAGTATGGAGTTTCTTTATGCAAAAGTAAATTATAAAGTTGGATTAGAGTAGGCAATCCAAGGTTCTTATACATTCATTAGTTTAGATTGCAATTCTGATTTCAAATCTACAGAACTCTAGTTGTATCAACACAACTGTGTTAGTGATAATGTTTGTTTTTTTTCCCTTACTACAATTAGATTATAGATTCTTTCATAATCTAGCATAGACTGTGCATGATTATCTTGAAATAAAAAACTTCCCTGGGTTGACAATTTATATTGAAAACTTTGATTTTCTATTCAATTAGACAATTAAAGTGCCCAACACTGATCTCAATGTGATGGTGTCCTGGTATATAAATTCTGAAGGCCTTGGAGACCTCACAGTATGCCACAAATATTCCCTTCTTTCTTGAAGGGTC
>SNQJ01S0246106.1:0-13149 GCA_010110895.2 Picea sitchensis | reverse complement strand
CCTAGGCCTAGTTAATTCTACACCTAGGGTTTTAACCTTCTAGGGTTTGAGAAGCCTTGCTCCTACAACACTTTTCTCCCTTAGATCTGTACTTTGAAGCTAGCCGTTTTGCCAAGAGTATTTAGAGAAAGAGGAAGGAGCATGAGGCCTTGCTTAAGCATCACCGGAATGAGCCTCCTTCCCTTAGGGTTTTGATTCTAGGGCCCTGCCATTGCAGCACCATAGAACCTAACCTTCTAGTCTTTAAATTTTAAATCCTCCTGAGATCTTTTGCCCTTACTTTGACTCCATTTACCCTAAGGCGCTGGTATTCTTTCCAACGTTGAGCTTGAAGTGTGCTAATTCATCTTTTAAAAAACTTTAATTTTTTGAAACCCTAACTAACCCTAATGCCACTAACTAGGGCTGACGTCATACCTGACGCAGCAAGCCCTCTAACTCAGCAATTAATGATGACGTCGGGCCTTTATTGAGCTAATTTTGATTGATAATATTGTTGGCTTGGTCATTGTGTGATAGATATTGATGAATTGGTGATTTTTCATTGGCTAAATAGTAAAATGTTGACCTCATCTTATCTGTTATATTGCTCATTGAATAAAATCAGATAATTAAGAAGTACTAACCCTTTGAACTTATAGCCTGCAAATATACATATAGTGTTGTTATTGTCTTGTTCCAGGCAGGTGTTCTCAACAACGAATTCACTTCTTTATTGGCTGATTAGCCGGATTATCTGATACTGGTGGTAACCTGCGAGGAGGGATAAACTTAACTTTTGACTTTTTTACTCTTTACCTCTTCAAAACCCAGGTTACCGGGGACGTCTCCCCTGGGCTAACCTCCCTAAACAGAAAGAGCCCCCCATCGAGGTGACATTGGGTGGGGAGGTTCCTGTTACGCCAGTTTGACCCTTATCCTTTAGCCATTTGACCTAAAATACAAACTGCGCGATAACAAGTACTTCATATAAATCAATGACTATCTGATACACATATAAACAACTTGATAATAAATATAGACGAAGTCAATGTTTATAAAATAGCAATGATAAATATGTCACTTCTTCAATAAATATTAAAACGATGTGGCATTCAAAGTAACAAATCAATACTTCATTCAAATTAATGCCTTTAAACACCATTCAATTGCTTATAAAGAAAACATTAGCTCCACCAATGATATTATAGCTAAAGGTGACGACAGCAATAGATTAGTTAGGTTAGTTTCTAAGCTAGGGTTGGTAATTAGGGTTTGATTCAATGTATTGAGAGTAGTTTGATCAGGTTCACTTCAACGCAATAGGTCTATAGATCAGTGCCTTAGGGTTAAATGGAGTTAATAGTGAAGGACACAAGAGCTAAAAGAGGCAAAAGTCAAAACAGCTAAGGACTAGAGGGAGAAGCTTTGAGGTGTTGCTAAGGCAAGGCCTCAAAGTCAAAACCCTACGGGAGAGGCTCACTTCGGTGTAGGTGAACTAGGCCTTGCTGCTCTCTCCTCCTTCCTTAACTCAATGGCAATCACGGCTAGCTAAAGATGAAGCATAAAACCAAGACAAGAGGGTTTGATGAAGCAAAGTGTTGCTACAGCAAGGCTCTACCATCAAACCCTAGAAAAATCGGCCCAAAGTGTAGAAAACCTAGGCTTTAGGGCATCTCTCTTCTCAGCTTATAGAAGGTACGGCTAGCAAAAATGAAGAGGGAATGAGAGTGTAGCAACGGCTAGGCTCTCTCCTCCTTCAATAAATGGCTAAAAAAATCTCTCTCAATGGGGACATGAGACAAGGACCTACGGGTTTTATTCAGCAAAATTCACAAACATATGCAAGAAATGAAACTACAACCATTCATTCAAGAAGTTTTGTAGAAAATTACTTACATATCACCAAGAAATATCAATGCAAACCCTAGTTGTAACACCTTCCTTCAAGAGAAATGCCAAAACATGCCAAAATAATCCTCCTTCAACAAGTGCGCATCACTAAATCAACCAATAACCCAAGAGAGGGCGCAAATTTCAAACCTCCTTATGGAATGAGTAAGTTGTGATTCCAAAATGAAGATGAAAATCCTTCATTTATACCATTCCATGACCTAATTTTACATTTTAGGTCATGTAAAATGTCGACAAGGCCAAAATACTAAAATAATATTGTTTTACATTAAATTGTCAAATTAAAACCCTAATCAAGCTGAAAAGAGACATGAATCCCCTCCAAAGGGGACATTAGCCCCTTTTAGGGCAAATGGGGCATCCTGGAGCAAAATGTTAGCCCTTCTTGGGCTCCTCCATCATGCCACATGTGCCAATACTGCCCAGTCTGCCTCCCAAGACGTCCAATAGGTTGGATGACGTCATGGTCATGGTCAGCAAGTACTTGTTCTTGGGCTGAAGTGCGCACCTCTCTTGGGCGTTAGCTTTCTAGGTTTTGTGAGCGCCCTTTTGTGTGCTAGGTTTATGGTGTGGGAGGTATTTCTATTGAAGAATATAGCAAAGGATTGGTTGAGTTTTGTTCCCTTGTTGAGAAGGGTTTCCCAGGTACTTCTTGTGTACTTGTGCATGGTATTTCTTCTTGTGATCTTGGTTGCTGCAATAAATTGTTAATGGTAAAACTGCAATTGTCTATGGTTCAAGTAAAATGCTAAAATTGGAATGAACATCATGCTTGAACCTAGCTTAATGAAAAATTAACATGGTATCAAAGCATAGGTCTTGAAGAACCCATTGCACAAGCATTCAAAGCCAGTCGTCCTTCCTTCTGCAGTTACGTACAACCTTTAGGGTTTGTTGCAATTTCGTACGACCCTCCTTTTCTGAAGTGATTCAACCCCTAATACTTGGAAGTTGAGGCTATTTTTGGCATAGGAGGGTACGGCCTCCTCCAGTGCACCTCCAAAGACTCTCAGAATAAAATTCCGAGCATTTTGAATTTTTGGCCCTAGGGTTTCGCATTTTTCTGCAGACTTTTAGCTTTAGGGTTTCTACAGCTTACTGAAGGAGCTCCTCAGCTCACCAATATTCCTGTGACTCTCTTAAGGCTTATTGTTGGCAATCATAAGCCCAGCAAAACCTAAGGTTGCTAGCCTAGCCTAGCCGTTAGGCTTTCTAGCCCTGTTGACAAGGCTTTGTGAAGAAATCTGAAAATATTAAGAACAGAACCTTGGTGGAAGATAGGCTTGATGGATCAAGCAACTTCAGCTCCTGTAAGTCAAGACTTCAGATCACCCTTGAAGAGGATGACCTATTGAGTGTGATACAAAAGACTTTACCAGAAACAGCTACCAATGAAGAGAAGGAAATAAGAAAAGAAGATGACATAAAGGCAAGGAAAATAATCATGTACTCAGTAAGAGATCATCTCCTACCTCGTATTGCCAACTTGAAGACAGCTTATGAAATGTATGAAGCATTGAAGAATATGATTGAGAGTGACAACACCCTCAAAGCCCTTAACTTAAAGGGCCAACTCCAAAGCATCAAGATGACAAAAGGTGATACAGTTGCTACCTTCGTTATGAAGATGTCAGAGATCAGAGATCAGCTAGGTGCCATTGGAGAAGTCATATCTGACAGAGAACTTATTTTGTCCACTCTCAATAATCTTCCAAAACACTGGGAAAAATTTCCTCAAAGTATCAGTGGAAGGGAAAAACTACCCACTTTTGATCGTTTGTGGACAGACTGTACCCAAGAAGAACTTAGACTTAAAGCTACAGGAGTGGAAGACTCCCCTTATGACAATCATGCTCTTGCACTTCATACAAAGAAACGAGGAAGATTTAAAAGAAACTTCACGCAAACATTCAAAGATGAGAAAACTTCATCAGCTTCAGGTTATGGTCAGAGAAGAGACATGACAGAGATCCAGTACTTCAGATGTGACAAATATGGACACTATGCGAGAAATTGTCCGACCAGGAAGAAAGGAAGACAATATGCATCCACCGCTGACATTGATCCAGACCCACCTCAAAAGGATGAAGACAAGAGAGATGAGGATTACTTCCACTAAACCAAATGCAAGATTGAGCATGACTGCAGACCCAGGTCAATGGTTTGTTTTAATCATTAAGACTATAGTTGATTGCATCCTTGATAATGAAGGGTATTATCTCTAGTGTGGGAGCCCTCATAACTTGGACCATTATCCCTGGTACGGGAGTCCAACCTTTATTGATTGATTATTATGCTAGTACAGAGGTCATCAAAATATTGTAGAGTCAGCAGAGCACCTGAGAAGACATAAAATATCTAGCAAACAAGAAAAAGAAGATATCTATCCTTCAAACTTCAGAGGGAGTTACTTGACTCGGAGTCAAACAAATTGAGAAGAAGGAAGAAACATTACCTTCTTCCCTTCAGCAGTTCAGAGGGAGACAACCATCATCCCAATTGATCCAACCCATATCCCCAGAGATATTGCAGTAGGACATAAAAGCATTGTCTAGGTTCGACAAACTCTGCCAGAGGAAGAGGGACATGCAGCCCCTCAAGGCACATTCTGAGAAAGCAAGAGACCAAAGAGATTTTCGAACTACCTTCATCCATGAGACACATCATTGATTTTGAGCTTTCTTGTCATGAAGAAGCTACAAGTGAGCAAGTATGGCAAGCTGCCATGACAAAAGAATAGCAGTTTATCTTGAAGAAAGATGTATGGGATATTGTTCCGAGACCAGAAGGGAAGTCTGTAGTGACATCCAAATGGATCTATAAGTTCAAGCATGCAGCTGATGGAAGTATCAAGAAATACAAAGCAAGATTTGCAACTAGAAGATTCCCACAAATAGAGGGAGTTGTCTATGATGAGACATTTGATTCAGTAGCTCCATACACTTCCATCCATACTATCATCCATGAGTTGGAAACTACATCAGATGGATGTAAAGACAGCCTTCCTCAATGATGAGATTAAGGAAGAAGCTTACATCAAGCAGCAAGAGGGATTCGTGACATACGATGAGAAATCATGTGTACAGGTTGAAAAAAATCATGTATGAACTAAAGAAGACACCTCGTATTGAGTACGAGAAGATGGATTGATTCTTGATGAGTTTGGATTTCAGCAAGAGTGTTGCTGATCCAAACCTATATTATCATATTGTTGGCAACAAGTGCCTAATCTTGGTCCTGTATGTGGATGATTTACTCCTTACCGGTTCAGAAAGACTTATTGTCGAATGCAAGTGAACATTGACTTTTGTTTTCGAGATGAAGGATCTGGGTATGTTGCACTACTTCTTGGGACTAGAAGTATGGCGGAGAACTGATGAGATTTTCCTTAGTCAAGGAAAATATACAGTAGAGATATTCGATATGATGTACTACAAATCCATGCCTACACCAATGATGATGAACTTGAAGAAGATGGATGAGGCTTCTTCCGATTCAGATGAGATTGAGCCACATGTGTACCGACAGCTGATTGGATCACTGATGTATCTGATTAACACCAGACCCAATATATGCTATGCATTAAATGTACTTAGTCAATTCATGAGTCAGTTGAGACAAACTCACTGGATAGCAGCAAAACATGTATTGAGATATCTACAAGGCACAGTTGGATATGGCCTGAGATATGCCTCCAATGTAGACTTGAATTTGCAGGGATATGTCGATTAGGCAAGGAGTACAGTGGACTGGAAGAGCACGTCTGGTTGTTGTTTTACCTTGGGGTCTGCCATGGTTTCCTAGTGCAGCAGGAAACAAATCTTTGTGACCTTGAGTACCGCAGAAGCAGAGTATATAGCATTGAGTGTGGCAGTCCCCGAAGAAGTGTGGCTTTGCAAGTTTCTGACAGATTTATTTGATCATGAGATGGATCCTATTATTATTCATAGTGAAAACCAGAGCTGTGTGAAGCTCTCTGAGAACCCTATGTTTCATGATAGATCGAAACACATTGAGATAAAACATCATTATATCAGAGACATGGTGCAAAGGGAAGCAGTACACATGCAGTACCTTCCTACACATGAGCAGATTGCAGATATCTTCACCAAACCGCTTGCCAAATCGAAGTTCAAGTACTTCCGTGAGAGACTGGCTTGGTGAAGAATACCTCCCTAGCTGAGAGGGAGTGTTGATGACTACAGCTAAGACGAAGTTCAAGTACTTCCGTGCGAGACTTGGCCTGATGGAGAATGCCTCCCTAACTGAGAGGGAGTGTTGATGATTACAATTGCGTGAGACGTCCTCTAGGACACAGACTGGGTGAGTCGGCCTATGAGGAAGCCCATGAGTTGGGTGTGTGCCCATGAGATGGGTCTGTCGTTCCTCTCTGAGACGGAGATGGAACATTGTGTGCCCCTGTGTGGGGTGAGGAAGCCCATAAGTTGGGTGTGCCCATGAGATGGGTGTGTGGTTCCTCTTTGAGACGAAGATGGAACGTTGTGTACCCCTGTGCGGGGTGAGGAAGCCCATGAGTTGGGTGTGTCGTTCTCTCTAAGACGGAGATGAAACGATGTGTTGATCTCCTCTGTGCAGAGAGTTGAGATGATGTGATACTCCAGATGATTCTCCTGTGAGACAGAGATCTTCTAAGTAGGACGTTCTTGTGGCTGAGTACAGGTGGACGTGATCCTAGTGGTTGAGCACTAGTGAGTGTGTATTCTGATGATTCTCCTGTGAGACGCAGTGAGATAGAGACTTGGACGTCCCTTCAGCTGAGCACAGATGGGCGTGCCCCTAGTGGCTGAGCACTAGTGGGTGTATGAGATCCCTTGCTATATTGTCCAAGAGTCAGACTTACCTGTAACCCTATTTGTGATGTAAAGGGTATGGGTCGGCCCCACCATAAAGTGAAAGATAATTAATATAGTAATTATTAATTATATTTTGAGTAATTGAGGTTGGCCCTGTTGTGCCAATAGACACTACTTTTGATATGTCGAGTCTAATATAAATAAAGGTAATTTCCCCATTGAGGAAATACAACACAAGTGTGAGTTTGGAAATTTCAGCAAGTACTTGTTATTGGGCTGAAGTGCGCACCTCTCTTGGGCGCTAGCTTTCTAGGTTTTGTGAGCACCCTTTTGTGTCCTAGGTTTATGGTGTGGGAGGTCTTTCTCTTGAAGAATATAGCAAAAGACTGGTTGGGTTTTCTTCCCTTGTTGAGAAGGGTTTCCCAGGATACTTCTTGTTTACTTGTGCACGATATTTCTTCTTGTGATCTTGGTTGCTGCAACAAATTGGTAATGGTGAAACTACAATTGTCTATGGTTCAAGTAAAATGCTAAAATTGGAATGAACTCCATGCTTGAGTCTAGCTTAATGAAAAATCAACATGGTATCAGAGCATAGGTCTTGAAGAACCCATTGCACAAGCATTCAAAGCCAGTCGTCCTTCCTTCTGCAGTTCCATATGACCTCGAGGGTTTGTTGCAATTCCGTACGACCCTCCTTTTCTATAGTGATTCAGCCCCTAATACTTGGACGTTGAGGCTATTTTTGGCATAGGAGGGTACGACCTCCTCCAGTGCACCTCCAGACACTCTCAGAATAAAATTCCGAGTATTTTGAGTTTTTGGCCCTAGGGTTTCTAGGGTTTCACATTTTTCTGCAAACTTTTGGCTTTAGGGTTTCTACAGCTTACTGAAGGAGCTCCTCAGCTCACCAATATTCCTGTGACTCTCTTAAGGCTTATTGTTGGCAGTCATAAGCCCAGCAAAACCTAAGGTTGCTAGCCTAGCCTAACTGTTAGGTTTTCTAGCCCTGTTGACAAGGGTTTGTTAAGAAATCTGAAAATATGAAGAACAGAACCTTGGTGGAAGATAGGCTTGATGGATCAAGCAACTTCAGCTCCTGTAAGTCAAGACTTCAGACGACCCTTGAAGACGATGACCTATTGAGTGTGATACAAAAGACTTTACCAAAGACAGCTATCGATGAAGAGAAGGAAATAAGAAAGGAAGATGACGTCAAAGCAAGGAAAATAATCATCTACTCAGTAAGAGATCATCTCCTACCTCGTATTGCCAACTTGAAGACATCTAATGAAATGTATGAAGCATTGAAGAATATGTTTGAGAGTGACAACACCCTCAGAGCCCTTACCTTAAAGGGCCATCTCCAAAGCATCAAGATGATAAAAGGTGATACAGTTGCTACCTTCGTTATGAAGAGGTCAGAGATCAGAGATCAGCTAGGTGCCATTGAAGAAGTCATATCTGACAGAGAACTTGTTTTGTCCACTCTCAATAATCTTCCAAAACACTGGGAACCATTTCTTCAAAGTATTAGTGGAAGGGAAAACTACCCACTATTGATCGTCTGTGGACAGATTGTACCCAAGAAGAACTTAGACTTAAAGTTAGAGGAGTGGAAGACTCCCTTGATGACAATCATTCTCTTGCACTTCATACAAAGAAAGGAGGAAGATTTAAAAGAAACTTCAGGCAAACATTCAAAGATGAGAAAACTTCATTAGCTTCAGGTTATGGTCAGAGAAGAGACATGACAGAGATCCAGTGCTTCAGATGTGACAAATATGGACACTATGCGAGAAATTGTCCGACCAGGAAGAAAGGAAGACAATTTGCTTCCACCGCTGACATTGATCTAGACCCACCTCAAAAGGATGAAGACAAGAGAGATGAGGATTACTTCCTCTAAACCAAATGCAAGATTGAGCATGACTGCAGACCCAAGTCAATTGTTTGTTTTAATCATTAAGACTATAGTTGATTGCATCCTTGATAGTGAAGGGTATTATCTCTAGTGTGGGAGCCCTCATAACTTGGACCATTATCCCTAGTACGGGAGTCCAACCTTTATTGATTGATTATTATGCTAGTACAGAGGCCATCAAAATATTGTAAAGTCAGTAAAGCACCTGAGAAGACATAAAATATCTAGCAAACAAGAAAAAGAAGATATCTATCCTTCAAACTTCAGAGGGAGTCAAACAAATTGAGAAGAAGGAAGAGACATTACCTTCTTCCCTTCAGCAGTTCAGAGGGAGACAACCATCATCCCAGTTGATCCAACCGATATCCCTAGAGATATTGCAGTAGGACATAAAAGCACTGTCTAGGTTCGAAAAATATTGCAAGAGGCAGAGGGACATGCATCCCCTCAAGGCACATTCCGAGAAAGAAAGAGACCAAAGAGATTTTCGAGCTACCTTCAGCCATGAGCCACATCATTGATTTTGAGCTTTCTTGTCATGAAGAAGCTATAGGTGAGCAAGCATGGCAAGATGCCATGACAAAAGAATATCAGTCTATCTTGAAGAATTATGTATGGGATATTGTTCCGAGACCAGAAGGGAAGTCTGTGGTGACGTCCAAGTGGATCTATAAGATCAAGCATGTAGCTGATGGAAGTATCAAGAAATACAAAGCAAGATTTGCAGCCAGAAGATTCCCACAAACAAAGGGAGTTGTCTATGATGAGACATTTGATTCAGTAGCTCGATACACTTCCATCCATACTATCATCCATGAGTTGGAAACTACATCAAATGGATGTAAAGACAGCCTTCCTCAATGATGAGATTAAGGAAGAAGTTTACATCAAGCAGCTAGAGGGATTCGTGACATACGATGAGAAATCATGTGTACAGATTGAAGAAAGTCATGTATGAATTAAAGCAGACACCTCGTACTGAGTACGAGAATATGGATGGATTCTTGATGAGTTTGGATCTCAGTAAGAGCGTTGTTGATCCAAACCTATATTATCATATTGTTGGCAACAAGTGCCTAATCTTGGTCCTGTATGTGGATGATTTACTCCTTACCAGTTCAAAAAGACTTATTGCTTAATGCAAGTGAGCATTGACTTTTGTTTTCAAGATGAAGGATCTAGGTATGTTGCACTAATTCTTGAGACTAGAAGTATGGCGGAGAACTGATGAGATTTTCCTGAGTCAAGGAAAATATGCAGTGGAGATATTCGAGTTGATGTACTGCAAATCCATGCCTGCACCAATGATGATGAACTTGAAGAAGATGAATGAGGCTTCTTCTAATTCAGATGAGATTGATCCACATGTGTACCTACAGCTGATTGGATCACTGATGTATCTGGTTAACACCAGACCCGATATATGCTATGCAGTGAATGTACTTAGTCAATTCATGAGTCAACCGAGACAGACTCACTGGATAGCAGCAAAACATGTATTGAGATATCTACAAGGCACAGTTGGATATGGCCTGAGATATGCCTCCAATGTAGACTTGAGTTTGCAGGGATATGTCGATTGGGCAGGGAGTACAATGGATCCGGAAGAACATCTCCGGTTGTTGTTTTACCTTGGTGTCTGCCATGGTTTCCTGGTGCAGCAGGAAACAAATCTTTGTGACCTTGAGTACCGCAGAAGCAGAGTATATAGCATTGAGTGTGGTAGTCCCCGAAGCAGTGTGGCTTTGCAAGCTTCTGACAAATTTATTTGATCATGAGATGGATCCTATTATTATTCATTGTGATAACCAGAGTTGTGTGAAGCTCTCTGAGAACTCTGTGTTTCATGATAGATCAAAACACATTGAGATAAAACATCATTATATCAGAGACATGGTGCAGAGGGGAGCAGTATAGTTGCAGTACCTTCCTACACATGAGCAGATTGTAGATATCTTCCCCTAACCGCTTGCCAAATCAAAGTTCGAGTACTTCCGTGAGAGACTGGCTTGGTGAAGAATACCTCCCTAGCTGAGAGGGAGTGTTGATGACTACAGCCAAGACGAAGTTCAAGTACTTTCGTGCGAGACTTGGCCTGATGGAGAATGCCTCCCTAGTTGAAAGGGAGTGTTGATGATTACAGTTGCGTGAGACATCCTCCAAGACACAGACTAAGTGAGTCGGCATGTGAGGAAGCCCATGAGTTGGGTGTGTGCCCATGAGATGGGTGTGTTGTTCCTCTCTGAGACAGAGATGGAACGTTTTGTACCCCTATGTGGGGTGAGGAAGCCCATAAGTTGGGTGTGCCCATGAGATGGATGTGTGGTTCCTCTCTGAGACTGAGATGGAATGTTGTGTGCCCCTGTGTGGGGTGAGGAAGTTCGTGATTTGGGTGTGTCGTTCTCTCTGAGACGGAGACGAAATGATGTGTTGATCTCCTTTTTGCAGAGAGTTGAGATGATGTGATACTCCAGATGATTCTCATGTGAGACGCAATGAGACAGAGATCTATTGAGTAGGATGTTCCTGTGGCTGAGCACTAGTGAGTTTGTATTCTGATGATTCTCCTGTGAGACGCAGTGATATAGAGACTTGGACGTCCCTATGGCTAAGTACAGATGGACGTGCCCCTAGTGGTTGAGCACTAGTGGGTGTATGAGATCCCTTGCTATATTGTCCAAAAGTCAAACTTACCTGTAACCCTATTTGTGATGTAAAGGGTACAGGTCAACCCCACCATAAAGTGAAAGATAATTAATGTATAAGATAATTAATCTGGTAATTATTAATTATATTTTGATTTATTGAGGTCGGCCATGTTGTGCCAATAGACACTACTTTTGATATGTCTAGTCTAATATAAATAAAGGTAATTTCCCCATTGAGGAAATACAACACAAGAGTGAGTTTGGAAATTTCAGCAAGTACTTGTTCTTGCGCTGAAGTGCGCACCTCTCTTGGGCGCTAGCTTTTTAGATTTTGTGAGCACCCTTTTGTGTGTTAGGTTTATGGTGTGGGAGGTCTTTCTCTTGAAGAATATAGCAAAGGATTGGCTGGGTTTTCTTCCCTTGTTAAGAAGGGTTTCCCAGGATACTTCTTGTGTACTTGTGCATGGTATTTCTTCTTGTTATCTTGGTTGCTGCAACAAATTGTTAATGGTGAAACTGAAATTGTCTATGGTTCAAGTAAAATGCTAAAATTGGAATGAACTTCATGCTTGAGCCTAGCTTAATGAAAAATCAACATTGGCAACTCCACAAAGCTCAAGGGTTGAGAGCATCAACTAGAACCCTAATATGAGGTTTTCTAACCCTCCTAAGAATTACAGGAGAAAGCCTCCTCACAATTCTCCTCTGGTTAAATCTTTGTTAGGTGGAAAGCATCCTTTATCTTCAATGGCTCAAAAGCAATGGGTATCCAATGTCTTCAAACCCTTGGACATGTTTGCAATCCCAAGGTACCCTCATAACATGCCTTAAAAGTTAGAAAAATGGTTGCCCAAGTTTTTCGGTAATGATGTGACCACTGTTGAAGAGCACTTAGATATCTTTTGGGCCTGCTTCCAACTTCACCCCGTAAGTGATGGTGCTGAAGATTTAGTGATGAAACTCTTTTCCTCCACTTTTGTTAATGACGTTGGGAGATGGTACAATAGTCTCCCTAGCAAGGGTATTAAAAATTGGGATGCCTTTGAAGAGACCTTTATGAAAATATGGGGTACTAAAGAAGATACTAACATGTTGTTGTTGCGACTTACTGACATAAGAAAGAAAGATAATGAAACCATCAAAGAGTTTGATACCAGATTTGAGAAGTTGCTTCAACAAATACCTAACAATCTTTGCCCCGGAGAGAACATCTTCTTTTCCTCTACACCAACGCCTTTCCAGGACATTTTGGGTTCATGCTCAAGGACAAGCTCCCAAAGACCCTTGAAGAGGCCCGAAAATTGGCTACAAGGATTCAGGCTAATCTTTCATCCTGTAATGTTGAACCTTTTTATGCCGCAAGGACCAAGGCTAAAAGCAAACCAAGAACATTGCATAACATCGAACCCACCCAAGAGATAAGCACTCCATGGGCCCAACGGATTGAAGCAATAAATGGCCTCACCCAAAACACAACCTCGATAATGAACAAGATTACAAACCTAGAAAGGGTGCAACAACATACCATTAGGCCCCCTTATAAGGGTCAGCCCCAAAGGTAGGGCCAAGCATGGAGACCTAGACCTAACCATCAAGTGACCAAGATAGGGGGTTGTAGGCTTGGTTAATCTTGCTATTTGATCCCTTGAGATCACCAGGAAAGCCTCCCTTGTGGTGGACCTCTTCCATCACTAAAACGAGGGAACTCTCTACTTAGGTGACAGTGGTATATACTAGATTCTTCCAATTGTTACACAAGATTGAGATCTTGTGGAGGGCTTTGCACAAGCACAAATCATGTGATAACAAGTATAAGAGCGAGTTTTGATACATGCATGTGATTGGGAACAGTTCCAATAAAAAAGTTGAC